>RJWM01002861.1:0-85054 GCA_004363535.1 Dasyprocta punctata
CGGAAGGGAGTAGTGGCGTGGGGGGCTGCACCTTCTGCAGCTGCTGCAGGTACAGCTGCATCTGCATGGAGGTGAGGGACGGGGCAGGGGGCTCTTCGTCCTCCAGCAACACTTGCGGGGGTTGAGCCATGGGGGGCTGTGGGAGCAGGGGTGGCTGGGCCAGGGCAGGGGACACAGCGGGGGGCCGGGCAGGTTTGGGGGGCAGGGCGGCGGCTCGGTTGCTGGGCCGAGATGGCTGCTGAGGCAGCGCATTGTGCAAAGCTGAAAGGACACACAAGGGTGGTGGTGAGGGCCGGGTGCCCTGATACCCTACCCTGGTCTTTCCGTCCCACCCTGACCTCACCTGGACTCTGGTGACCACCTCCTGCCCTCCCTCACAACTAGCAGCTCTCCCCATATGCCATGACTCCCCACACACCCCGCAACGAAGACGGCGTAACGGGCTCTTCCCCGTCCCCTCCTCAGTGCAGGGCAGGCCTCAGTCATTAACTCCAAATCCATCACCAGCCCACCAGGAGGGTGGCGGCCTTGGCCTGTATCCCCCAGTGCATACTGTGCAAGATCTACACAACTAACCTTGTCAGGAAGCGTGACTCCCCAGCTCCGCACCCAACACAACACCTGGCCCTGCATCTTCCGCATAAGAGTGCTACCTTCCTCCATGCCAGGTATGTCCCAGGGCACAAAGAAGGCCCTCAGAAGCTGCTGACCATAGCAATCAAGGCCAAGTACTCGAGAGGACGCAGTCTGCGTGCGGCAGAACCAAAGCTGGGAAGGGGTGACAGCCACGCTCACCTGGAGGAGAGACCACGGTGTGCTGGTTGAGATGGGGCGGAGTGCTGTGCTCAGGTGGCTGAGGCAGGTGAGGGGGCAGCTCTGGCTGCTGCAGGTGCAGGATGGGCTGGGTGAAGTGGCCGATGGGGTCAAAGACGCTGCCCGGGAGCTGAGGCTCCAGGACCGGCACCTGGGCAGTGATGAAGGGTGGGGGCGAGGACTTCAGCGCTGGGGCTGCTTGCTGTGGCATGGAGGGTGGAGGCGGCGGGGGTAGGGGTGGTGGCGGCTGCTGCTGCTGCTGCTGCTGTTGCTGTTGCTGCTGCTGCTGCTGCTGCTGCTGCGGTGGGGGTGGCGGAGGCTGCTGGGGAGGCGGGGGTGGCTGCTGGGGCACGGGAGCTGGGGCTGACTGCATCTGCTGATGGTGGTGGTGATGGTGCTGCAAGCAGAGAGGAGACACAGACTGGTGTCAGGCCAGACCTGGGCTCCCCTGCGGCCAGCTCCCACCTGAGGGATATCCTCGTCCTCAAGCCACGTACCTTCTTCTGATCCCTCCCGGGGTGCCCCTTCTTTTTTGATTTTGGAGCCATCTCTGCAGAGAAAAGAGACGGTAGTAAGGCTCTGGGGGTGATTATCATAAGATGGCCTTGAATGCGGATGAGGAACGAAAAACAAAAAAAAGGGACACAGGGTATTCAAGACAAAAGCCAGTGGCACTGAGCAAGTGTCTGGGTTGGGTCTGGGACAAGCCGGTTATCGTAGAACAGGGAAAGATGTGTCACCTACCACTGGTCTGCTGCTTTTGCTAGTGGGAGCCATGCCTGAAAAAAATTGAAATCCCCCCCCACTTCAAGCTTCAGCCCACTGGCACCATAAAAGGTTGCCCCCCGGCTGCACAGGAAGCTGAACTGTGGCGATCTGGCGCAAGGCCAGCCCATCCGACACCAGGCTTCAGGCGAACGAGGGCACCTGCGTGCTCTGGGCCCCACCTGCGATGTCTGAAATGGTCCCACTCACTACAGACTGGAGCAAAGGCGAGGCTCTGAGAAGCAAAGGGACTTGTTCAGGATTGCACAGCTACAGCACAGCAACGTGGGGACCCCAAGATCACATGGTTCTCTGAAGACCACAGCTTTCCATTTTCCCAGGGGAAGGAGTGTGGCTCAGGCTCAGGGTGGGGCCGAGTGTGCAGTGATGTGGTCGCATCGGGTCAGCCTGGCCCAAAGCCACGGGATGAGTGAGGGAAGTGGGAGCACAGAAGGCCTGTCTGGGGGCCTTCGCACGGGTGTGAAGGGAGCACAGCGGTCTCCTGACGGGGGCAGGTGCTCACCGCCATGGCTACCAGAGGACAGCAGCCTGCTTCCCCTTCTGTAGGAGACAGACTCGGGGAAAGCCTTGTTCTGGGACACTGTGAATGTACTCCAGAGAAGGGAGCACGTGCCCTGGCTACTCAGAGTGGTGGCAGTGGACGCTACAGCTGTGCAGCTGTGTCTGGGTGGGCCTAACTCCCCGGGGTGTGCTCCAGAGCCTGTGCACCTACTTCTGCCCACTTGCCAGAGGCTCACTCTAAGAATTCTAGCAGCTGGATGCCCCCCTCAATAAACAGAGTGCAAGGCCCGAGAGCATCCCCGCAGGTGCCCCTGGGCTGCCATGTTACACAGCTGCCCACCACCAGGTGGGAGGTCAGAACCATGAAACGACCCCTTTCCGATTCCTATCACTGAAAGGAACCTTCTGGCTTTGCCTGGTTTAGCCTGAACTTTTCAGGACACCAACTCTTGCTGCTGGTGTCTGAGGACACGTCTTGCCCATATCAAAGCTACTCCTCTGCTCAGAGCTGCTCTGAGGGCCATGCTCAGCCTTTGTGACATGCATGGGCCCTCAGTGCAGCCGCCACCAAAAGGGAAAAGGGACCCTGTGCCAGGCAAGAGCTCACCACTCCATGCGACAAGACACAGACACACACACCCCTCAGCGGCTAGACACACATCCTCATACGAATGGCCACGGGCAGTAAGGGAGGACACGGAGAGTACGGGAACCAAAGACCAGACCCCAAACCTAGATAAGACACCGGAATTCTGAAGGGCTCAGGAACCTTCAGGTCAGAGTGAAGCTCCTGAGAGTCAGACACAGAGGGGAGTCCAGGCAGACTGGAAGGATGGGACAACAGGGCGCCTGGCGCTGCCGTGGAGTGGGAAGAGCCCTGGATGGAGAGGCTGGGGCCCCCGTGCCCAGCAGCACAGGCCCCGGCCCAAAGGCAGGAGGAAGAGGCCAGGGCTTTCCGAGGAGGGGGCCTCTCCCACACCATCCCAGCGCACGCAGGTAGTGGCTGCTCAAATGCTGGTTCACACTTTTAGGGCAAGCTGTGCGCGGGGAAGGGAAGCTGAGGGACAAGCCCAGGTCTGGAGAGGCCTCGGGGTGAGCCCAGACATGGAGCAGGGGTGGAGGGGGCCGGGGTGCCTCGCTGTTTGGTTAACTCTGAACGCAGCATTGTTTCCCATCTACAAAACCCCATCCCTGTCTCTGCCGGCAGGCTGGGGACGAAGCCCGGTGGCCTGTGGGCATTCTAGGGAGTGCATCTTGGCTGCTCTGGAAATGTCACGGCCACGTGCTGGGGCTCTTCTCCAGAGCGCAGGAGAAGCGGGAGGCACAGGCTGACACCGAGGCCCAGGTGAGGCCAGGGCACGTTCTGGGATGGCCCGATGCCCCGGCTCGAGGCCCCTGCTGGAATCACCAGTGAGAAGACAAGACACCAAGTGCACAGCTTCACAACACACCAGCCCCGGACACCCCACACAAAACTCTCTGGAAAGGGTTACATGGAGATGGCCTCAAGTACTGTGTGATCTTTATTCCATGACAATCTTCAACTCAACACAAATTTCATCTTTACATAGGATAATTGTACAAAGAAATAAAACGTTCTGGTAAAATCTGGTTAAAACACTGATTGATCCCACCCCACCCTGTCCCGCTCCAGCCAAGGAAACAGAAAGGAGGGTGGGGCAGTGCAGCGGGGTCGGGGGCGGATGGGAGCAGAGCCTCCGGCTGGGGCACACGTGCTCGGCTGGCACCTTGTTTGTTGCTCAGGAACAGGCAGCTGCCAACAAGGAGGAGTGGGTGGACACTGTCCTTTCTGGCTGTGTTCCCCGGGCACCAAGCACGAGCGACAGCGTAAGTCAAAAGCGCGCTGACGCTCAAAGGGTCCTGAGTGTTCTAGCCAGATGGGACCCCTAAGGGCAAGAAGGCTGAGATCCCGGGCCAGCAGGGGAGAGAGGACCCTGAAGGCCAGCTGGCCTGGGTGCACAGGTGTGTGGGGAGGGACAGGGCAGCACGTGGCTGAGACCGAGACACCATGGGAATCCTAGCTGCTGTTTGGTCCAAAACGGCAGAATCTTCCCAGGAAGATAATGCCAGCAGCTTCCCAGCCGTCCTGCGGGAATCTCTGGGCATCAAGCGCCCCCGTCCCAACCCAGCCAGGCTCACTGGGAACACGTCAGACACAGGCCAAAGGGCAGCTCAAAATAGTTTGTCTGGCAGAGAGCGCTGACTGAAAGCTGGACGCCAAGAGAGGACTGGGAACAGCCCAGGAACTCACAAACACCACTGCAGGGCCCAGGGACGCTCTAGGGAGGCTGGTGCTAGGTTGTGGCCACACAGGTCTGGGGCAGTGAGCAGCCCTGAGACCCGAGGAGCTTGGGAGGGCTACTGGTGGGGTCTGCACCCACGGCCTGCCCACGGGCGGCATCTCCCGGACCTGCTGCTGGCTCCAGAAGGTGGGTTCCAAGGTGCTAGATGGCTGCACACACAAACTTTATAAAAGAAATGGGGTGTGTTTGTGTGTGTGTGTGTGTGCAGATATAATTCCTTAGGCAACTCTTCACATCTGGCAATTTTCTGTTGAGATGCTGGATTCATGACCAAAAGGGGCTGTTATTTTTAGAGCAAAGAAGCCAATCTGGTGCCTCTGGGAGGGCCTGGATGAGGTGGCTGCCCTTGCTTGCCCCGGCCCCAGCAGCAGGAGGATGCCCCCTGGAGACACCCCACTGAGATGCGCACCAGAGGCCTCGACGCCCTCACCCACACTGAGATCCTGGCCCCGGGGCTGGGGCCGATGACCGCGCGCCTACACCAACAGCCCTGAGGGCCTTTTCCCTACGTGACTTGAGAAGAGGCCACAGAAGCAGGAGAACGCCCACTAGAAGTGAAGCTCTGGGGAACGCACAGCAGCGATGGGGAGGAAGGAGGGCTTCAGAAGGCTTGGGTCAGTGGCGGCTGGGGTAACCTCGGCTGACCCACCCCGTCAGGAGGGCCCAGTGGCCTCGCCCCCACAGCCCACTCCTCAGGTCAGAACGTCTTCCTCAGGCTGCATGTTATCTGTCCTGGGCTAAAGTCACTGCAGCATCTCAGAGGGAACTGGGTCTGGAGTCTCAGAAAGAGGGCGGGGACGGAGAGAGGAAACACACTGTGACCAGGCTTCGCTCAGAGAGCAGCACCACGTGTATGCATGTGTGGGGGATTGTCATTACCCTCCGGGAGATGCCACCACCCAGAGGACCCAGACGACCGGGGAGGCCGGTGGGACAGCCGGGCAGTCTTTGCACAGGGAGGCCTGGGCAGCCGGCCAGCAGGCAGCCTTCCCGAAGGCGGGACCAGGCGTGTGCTGCTGGACATGACTAATCCACCCAGGGGACAGGCCCAGGGCTCTGAGGAATTCCATAACTTGATGGAGTCCTGTCCCTTTCACAGAAGAAAATGGACTTAAGCTATATAGCTTGCTGGGAAGGAATCTGGAACTGAAGACGTTTTATTAAGAGTCCGTGTCCAATGATTAGGCAGGACCTACATAGAGGGAGAGAGAAACCAGTGTGAGAGAAATGGTGTGGAATGTACCATTCAAGTCACAAGAACAGAAGAACTGCAGATCGAGCCAGGCTCCTGTGCCCCAGGGGCTAAAAGGGCACTAGAGAACGGTGGAGACCGGGAGTGTTGCCCCTGCCTGGCTTGCTTTAGGTGGGGACAGACCCACCTTCCCTTTAGTCAGGCCACTGATCCAGTGTGTGTGGAGTCTCCAAAACCACTGGCGCCTGCTGGAGCTTGTAGACAGAACTACTTCCACTAATGAGTTCCATGTGTGCCCTGCCCTGAGTGGGTGCTGGCGTTTACCGCTCCCTTTCAGGCTAAGGGGGTCCTTTTGCTTTGCCCCACTGGCCAGGTGTGTTGAGCCCAGGAAGCATCTGCCAATCCCAGGCGGGGAGGCGATCCCGGCGCCTCCACATAGCGTGGCTGGAGAAAAGCCTCCGCAAAGCAGACGCTGGAGTCCAGCACCGCCCGCCGCGGGAGGCAGAGAGCACAGCCACATCTCTGCACTGCTCCAGGTCCACAAAACAAAACCCACAAATCATAAAGGAGGAAACTGTGACACATTCATAGCTGAGGAAAGGAAAACACGGTGGAAAAACCACACACACACAAAAAAAACCCCTCAAACTAACAAAAAATAAGCCAAAAAGTCTTGTCTTTCACTTCGCTGTTCAGGGCATCCAACACAGCTTCAGGACCAGGAAGGGGTGAGGCTGGGCCCCACACACGCAGCAGAGCCTCTGCTGTGCTCAGGGCTGCAAAGACTCTGATTTCTGGCCCCCACCAATGTCTGGGAAAAATCCGCCCATTACAGCCTCTCAGTGTGGGCCACATTTCACAAGCTCAGCCTTGCTCTGTGAGGCCCTGACCTCTGGCTGCAGCTCCTGGGCACGTGTGGGTGGGGGACCCTCTTCTTCCCAAAAGCCAAGGCCGTACTCTGGGAGCAGGCAGGCCACAGTCTGAGCGACGTGACTGAAGAGTCCCTCCGAAGGCCCCACTGGCCAGGAAGCTGAGGCTGGCGGTGCGGTAAGTGTGTCCCATGGCCTCTGTCTGCACTTCCCAGCTCCAATCTTTCCAAAACATTAAGCATTCCTTTTTCCCCCTGGAGCCACTAAGAAACACCCACACACCCCAATCCTGGGAAAAAGGAAACCAGGAGACTAAAATAGCTGAACTGTACTCCTGCTGCGACTAGATGACCAGGCCAGAGTCAAATCTCTCTGCATCTCAACTGAATCCCTGTCCTAGTCCAGGAAGCTGAGGGCAGGGGGCGCTCCTGAAAGGAGTGTGCACTACGCAGCCAGTCCTGCCCACGAAGACCTATGTCATCAATGTAGAGTCTTAGATATACCTGCCCCCCACGCCATGCAGACTCAACCCCAGACACTGGTGACACCGGGGCCACAGCTCCCCTGGACAGCAGTGTAGGGGAGACCATGACATCCTCTAGTCTGCCCACACCAGGTCTGCAGGTGCCCCAGTCCTGTCTCTCCCGACAGTGACCCCTCAAGCAGCTCTGGACTTCAGCTGGAATTGAGACTCAAAGACAGACCACACAGCCCAAGGAAGAGCTGGGTTCAGAGGGAGCAGTGGGACTGGCCAGCAGCACTGTGCAATGCTATGTAGGGTGCAGGACCATATGGTGGCTGTGGCCCAGCCAAAAGTGGCCCCACCCCTCATCTGGGCACAGCCTCCCTGAATCACAACCCAGGCCCTGAGGTCTGGCCATGTGCCTTAACTGGCCTGCGGCACCCCTGCGTGGACAGCTGCCCACGAGGCCTCTGTGCACCACCTCACCACCCGCACTCCAGGGCCTCTCTTCAGCTTCCTTTGATGAGTCACGTCCTGGGGCCATGTCAGCACAACTGACCCCTGGTACAAGCTACAAAAATAGGCCCTATCAGGAATTTCGGCTCCAATTCAAATGGAAACACAAGAATAAGGGCAAAACAAGCCCTGAAAGACCAAAGGGAAACACCTTCATCAATGTCCCCCTATTCTTTTCTTCCAACCACTCCCCACCCTGCTGCCTCCCCAAAACTGCCTGTAATTGGCCACAGAAGTCACAGCTATCTGGACTGGGGAGGGCCGGAGCCAGCAGCTGCCCACCACCAGAAGAGCGCAGTGCCACACGTGGGCCCCTTGGCTCACGGCAGAGCTCACCAGCACACACAGAAAGCAAAGGGAAAGCTACCAGGCCACCGGCAGCTCTCCGGCCTGCCCGTCAAAGGCAACAGGCAAAAGCCCAGGTGGGAGGGAGGGAGGGAGGGAGGGAGTCTGCGAGAGCCGCAGGCCACCGGTGGCCGAGCGAGTGGCCAGAGCAGGACTGCTGGAGCCCGCGAGCCTGTGAGCCTGTGAGCAGGCAGCTCCAGGACTGTAAATCTCACAGCCGCCTCCTCGCCAGGACGGCTGTTCCCAGGGCTCTCGGGTTACTTATTGCACAATCTCCCCACTTTCTTTAAAGGCAGAAGGAAGAGAAAAACCAAACCAAAAAAAACAAAAACAAAAACAAAAAAAACCCCACACATACATGCAGGGAGGACAAAAAGAAATCAAGGCGGTGGGGAGGGGGGACCCCTCAGCACCAGGAGTGACCTGCCGCTGGAAATGCTGTCACGGCGGCCCTCGCAGCAGCAGGAGGGATGCGGGGTGCTCACCTGGGAGTTCACAGAGCTCCTGCGGGAAGCCCATAGCCTGCCCTAGAGAGCTGTGAGGACCGGGACAAGGCCAGCCACCGGCTCACGGTCAGGACGTGATGGCCAGAACCCCCAGTCCCAGCCCAGTTGTTTTAATGACTGATTAGACACCCTGCCAGTTTCAATCTTCTGCCGCTAAGGCTGCAAATCCCCAGTAGAAGTGATCTGCTAGAAAACAGTGAAAATCACTGGCCATCAGGAATGCTAATGCAGCCCAAGAATATGGCCATTCATGCTGCTGGGCAGCTCCAGTCCAAAGTGGCCCGGAGCCAGCCCTTCCCACCAGTACCCTCTGACGCAGTGACCCCTCCTGGACGGGATAAAAAAGCGAGGAGGGGAGAAAGAATACTAGTAAGTGAAAAAAAAGGCGGGTATGTTGGTTAGAAAGGAAAAGGGTGAAAGTTGGTGAGTTTCTACAGCCAGTGTTGAAGAAATGCAGAACAAACAAGACAACAGATTTCATCTCATTTGGGCCCATTAAAAAGCAGGCAGTCTAGGGCACTGATGTCCTGGAGAAGACCAAAGCCCAGCTCAAGGACCAGAAATCCTTGTCTCAATCCTTGCTCCCCTGGGCAGGGAGGCAGGCTGAGCTCACCCCACTGGTTGGCCAGCTCAGAGCAACATGGTTCTTCCCAGCCGCTGGAAGGGACCCTTGACCTTCCTTGGAAGGACAAGGTCATTATTTGCACCCAGCCATTATAGAACTACCATTTCTTTCCACTCAGAATACAATTCGCGACGTGGGGTAGGTCCATGGAAGACTGTGCCAAGAATTTTTGGCCCAGAACCCTTGTTTCTCTCTCACTGTGGATCCCCACGTGGCAGAGCGCCCCCGAGTGTCAGGCCTGTTCCAGGGGGCTGCAGCGTCTGCTCAGCACTTGCAGCCTGGCCTCCCAGGTGCACCGGCTTCTCCCCCGGGCTCTCTGGTCGTCTGAGCACCCGCTGCCCTGAGAAAACAGCATCTCTCCCCCAGCCCAGCTCCTAGAACTGTCACCTGCCCCACCCGATTCGGAAGCTCCTGCTTGGAGCAAGGGCTTCAGCAGTGCACCCATGCAAGTCCACAGAGTGTGATGAGAACAGGCTGTTAGAACGCAGAAGCACAAGGAGTTAGAGCAGACCCAGGAGCAGCCAGCACGGCGGCAAGGACACTGTCATCTAAGGAGAAGCAGGCAACGCCCGGAACTCGGGTGACGGCAGGACCATGGGCAGACTGATGTGCGGGCTGCCAGCACACGCGGCTCTGGTCTCGAGTCTGGCTAAACACCTGCCCTGGCACAGCAGGGTGGGCGGGATTGCACCAAGGTCAATGGCACAACCTGGGGCCCCCACACCCAAGTTCTCAAAGCCCAGCCTTCTGTCCCCGCGCCCCCCAGAGTTCTGCAGTGTCAATGCTCTCCAGTGCTCATCCTTCCTAGCCCACGCCTCAGCGGTAACAGCCTAAGGGCCATGTGCAAAGAGTGGACCATTGTCACACAGGTTGCAGGGCCACCCAAACTGCTCTCAGGGAGAAAGCGGACATGGTGGACGGACAGAGACAAGAGCCCAGCAGGTTCTCATGATCACTGTCTCTGGGTTCCTAAACAGCCTGGGCATGGGACTGGGCTGGCGCCCGGGAGGAGCTACACAGATGCGTAAACAGGAGTCGCCTAACCTGTTTCAGAATCTTCGCTGTCAGAGGAGCTGGACTCGCTGGTGCTCTCTGACTCAGAGGAGGAGAAACCTTTCATCTTGGAGGAGCCAGGGATCACATCGACTTTCTCGGCTGCAATCAAGGCAACAGGAACTATGTCAGGTAGGCCCCATGCCCAGGAAGCTGCTGTCAGCCACAGTACACTCAAAACACCACCAAGGAAGGACCAGTGGGAAACCTGTGCCCCATGGGCCTCAGGGCTGCTGCTGCCAGCTGCCACTGTCCCGGGACCTGTTCCACCATGCTCCCGACGGCAGCCGACTGCACCCCAGCTGCAACATGGAACCTCAAGGGCCTGCCAGTCTCTCAGAGCAAACACCCTTGGAGAGTTTCTCAAGGACTGAGAGTTGATTTCCAGTGGCAAGGAGTGCTGTCAGCCTTGGGCCTGGCTTCCTTCAGCTGCCTTTCTGGCCGAGGGGGAAAGCGACCTGTAGAGGTCACAGTGCAGGTCTCCCAGGCCTCTCATTCAGTGTGCAGAGCACCTTAAGGAAGGGACTGAGAAGCCTGGAAGCCAGTGTGGGCTGGAGACAAAGGCCCTGTTCAAAGATACTCTGACACAGGCCTCCTGCTGCAGTCCTGAGAGGAAAGTGGCAAGACCAACAGGACACCGGACTGTCACCAGAGAGGACCACGCCACCACTGCTGCAGGACAGGGCTGACCCGGGTCAGTGCACAAACCCCTAGGACACCGCTGCACTGACTCCTGCCCCAGCCCGGACCTGCAGCTGGGGTGGTTTTCGAACAGACTGAGCGACAGGCAGGCGGGGACGGGATCGGCTGCAGCAAGTAAGGCTCGGAACACCGAGGCACAAGTGAGCCTCGCAGCCACCGGCTGGAGGTCTAGAAAGGCACTGGCAGCTCGGGGCCATGCACACTATCTGAGTTTGCGGGGCTTTCTGTCACGGATGTGGATTTTGTAAGGACAGGGCTACGCTGGCAGGGAAAATTACACGAGGGTGCTGCGGAGAGGAGCCCCACACCCAGTGGACCCAAGTGCACCTTGCGGTTTTCGTTTCTTCCGCAAACAGGAGGTGACATAGCGCTCCAACTCGCGCAACGTGGATGGCTTCAAGGTCTCAAAGTCAATCTCTATCTCGTCTGGGTTGGAGTTCTTGAGTGAGGGCTCCCGCGACTGGATGATGTGCACCACGCGGCCGAGCTTCTCCCCGGGGAGCTTGTTGATGTCCAGGCTGAGCTGCCGCTTCTCCTCATACGACATGGGCTTGCATTTGTCCTCTTCCTCGGACTCGTACGTGGGAGGGGGCTTGCTCTTCATGGGTGCTGGCTCCTTCTTGCTATGAAGGGATGATGCAGACACTGTCAACAGTGGGCCCCGGAAGAAGCTGGGCACTGTGCCCCATAACCCACCCGTCTGGTCTTCAGAACCAAGGGCCTCGGGCAGCTCACTCCCTGGGAGCACAAACTGGGAACCGACCACAAGTGGGCAGTGTGAGCTGGGCTCTACCGCCGCTGCCCTGCACAATCCGCTCCCGCAGGCCGTGAGCGCAGAAGGCGCCTCAGTGTTGGCACACATCTGCAGTCCCAGCACCCTGGGAGGCTGAAGCAGGAGGACCTTAGTGCAGTCCTGTCTCTAAATGAGCAATGGGTTGAGAAAGCAGTGCAGCGTGCTGGCTGTAGGTTCAATCTCTGCTACTGCAAGGAAGAGGCGGCGCATCCTAGAGAGCACTCAGTGCCACGTGTGGGTGACAGCCGCCCCCCACCCCGAAGCGGGCCCGCGGGGAGGGGCCCACGAGGAAGCACAAACCTCACGTTACTGTTACTGTTGTTTTTCTTCGTCTTTTTGGGAGGAAGTTCCTTGGCTTTACTTTTCTTATTCTCCTCTACCTCCTCTTTCTTTTTGTGCTTTTCCTTTTTCTTTTCTTTCTTGTCTTTTTCCTTTTTCTTTGGTTTGTTCTGCTGGGGCTGCGAGAGGGCTGCAAGCTGCTCGTGCACGGCTTTGAGCTGAGGAGCAGACAGACAAAACACACACCCAGACTGACACCTGCCGTCACCCCAGGTGTCAGGTCATGGTACAGGGAAGGCGGAGGGAGGGCCAGTGGTCAAATGATCTGCCACACATGACGGACGCCCAACCTCAAGGATGCCCAGCATCCATCTCCCCGACAGAGGAGCTGCCCAAGCTGAGGGAGGCCAAGACCCCAGCCATCCTGGTACGGGTGTTCCCAGGGAGGGCTCCTAAGTGGCCAGCCACCAACTGACAGGCACGCTGGGCCTAAGGACCTAACGAATACCTCGGGGAGACAGGAGCAAGCAGGCAGCCTCAGCAAAGAGACATCGTACCTGGTCAACTCCTTCCAGAACGGAAGATACAGAAACCTGATTTTTGCTCAGAAAGTGACCACCCTTGCCCCTCAGCAGATACAGCACAACGCATGCATCTGCACGATCAACACGCAGGCACCCAGGCGGAGGGGTGGGACCGCTCGAGATCAGTGGGAGAGCCCACACAGCCTCACCTGCTCCTGGAGCTCCGCCAGCCGCTGGGCTCGCTCCTCCTCAGAGTCATCAGTGGAGCTGTCACTGTCCGAAGAACTGTCACTGCTGCTGTCACTGGAAGAGGCAGGGGGCACCACCTTGGTGGGAGGTGGCACCACCGGGGAGGACACAGCCACCACAGGCTCCTCAGGCTCATCTGGCATCTTGGCAAAACGCATCTCAAATACATCCTGGGGAGAGAAAGCCGAATCCATAAGGGTCACTGTGGCATGGCCAGCTGCTAGAACAATGCAAGACATGTCGGTGAGAGCATGAAAGGGCTGTGAGGAGGGGGATCCCTCTCTGCCACTAACACAGGGAGTGAAGAGCTGGCTGAGGCTCTCTGCCAGGGCTTTTTTTTTTGGACAGTCTTGCTATGCAGTTCAGGCTGGCCTTGAACTCATGGCAATCCTCCTGCCTCAGCCTCCCAAATGCTGGAATTATAGGCGTTGTCACTACACCCCACTGGCAGAGCTTTCAACAACTCTCTCAACATTGTGAAGAACCATGTGATCCTCACATAGCTGGTGACCCCAGAAAATCAGCCTCCCAGAGCTTCTGTCCAATCCGTGGCCCCCAGAACAAAAGGCTCTGCTAATCTTCAGTTCTCATTCCCGCAGGAAAGTCTGAGGACAGGAGTGTGAAAGAACCTGCTAGGAGGAGGCAGGGCACACGCACAGGCCCTGAGGGGGACGTGTCCACGGCAGAACACAGCCACATGACTGAATCAGGCCTCCAACTCCGTGGACTGGCCTAGGAGTCCTAACAGGGCAGGGCCAAGCCCCCGGCTGAGGCTTCGCAAGGCATGCTGGGCAATGCCGTGGAGGTGCTAAGGAAAAGTCACCTTGTGAGATGCAAACCACCTGAGAGCAACCACGGCGATACTGGTGATAAGATGTCACAACTCAGAGTGGTGTTGGAGAGCTCAAGAAATAGTAACCCTGCTGCACCCATGATCGACCCAATGATAACTCAGATGACAGAGATGGAACAGGGCTGGCTTCCAGGCACAATTTTTAGGCCTGCTTTAAGCACAAAATAAACTGATCAATGTAACAATTCACACAAGGAAAGAAAGGGATGTTTGCCGGAAGTGTGTCGAAGCTTTGGAGGCCAAGGCATGAAGCCCAGCACCAAGGCTGTCCTACCCTGGCTTGCCAAAGACCAAGACCAAGCTGCAAGGAGCCCAAGGCAGGAAGTTAGCTGCAGAGAGAAAACAGCAGGCAGGTTGGGCTGTGGCTTCATGTTTTTTTAGTACCAGAAATCGAACTCAAGACCTTGCGCTTGCCAAGCAGGTGCTGTGCCACTGAGCTATATCCCCTGCCCTGGCTGCAGCTTCTTGACTGTGTCCAGCTGTGTGACCCAGTTGTCCTGCCGTCGGGGATGTGAGTACTCCCCTCCAGGCCTGAGCAGAAGGCATCCTGGAAGACCCATGTGCCAGTGGCAGGAAGATCTCGCTGACAATGACAGACACTCACCCACCAAGCATCTGCTAAATGGCGAAGATGAAAAAGCCTCCCTTTGCAACTCAGTTTAGTGGAACAAGGCTGAATATACACACTAACAGCTCTCCCCTGGATTAGAGTTAAGAGGGAGACAGCAAGCAGTCACACTGCACTGGCAGTAACCGGGAAACGTATGCTGGAAACTCAGGGCGAGGGGTGGACAGGACACCAGGACAACGGCTGGAAGACAAAAACTCCTGCAGAGATCAGGGAAAATGGGACCAAGGAAAGAGAGGAGGAACAGACAAGAACACTGACAGGCCTGTCGTGGGGCCAGTGAGCCCAGGAAAACCTAACTGGAGACACACCGAGAGCCAGGACCTCGTGAGGAAGAGCAGCGACAGAGAGGGAAGACAACGGGGTGAGGGGTGGTGGGCAGCAGCACCAGCCGGGGGACAGGCTCGGGTGTTCTGCTGTGGGGTCAACATCATCCTGAGTTGAGCCCAGCATCGTCATCCCCACCCCACTCCTCTGCCACTGGTTTCACAGTAAGTACAGCTCTTTTTGCTGGAATGTGGGGACTAGTGCCCAGATACCCCCAGATGAACCAGCCCTGGGACCAAGGGTTGGAAGAGACCCTCAGCAGAGGAGCAGCACACTAGAACTGGGAGACCCACTGAGACGCCAGGTGGCTGGGGACGGCCGTGAGTGGAAGACACACACGTATTCCAAGCCGTTCTTGCACCTAGGAGCCAACGTAGCAGTGCAATGTACTTTTCAGTGTATCTTTCCTTGTAAGCCTAAGTGCACATAACCCAGATCTGCAATGCACCGTCCACTCAGTAACGCTGGCAGCCACGTGGGCTGCAACTGCCACCAAAGGTCCTCAATCACTCTTCACAACAGAGCAGAGTAGAAGGCCAGGCCAACAGCAGCTCTGGGCCCACCGCTGTGCTGGTGGCCTTGCGCCTGAGCCATCCCGGGGGCTCCGAGACAATGCCAGGCCTAGAGGCTTCCAGTCATCTCTGTGGCCGTGGCTCCTAAGCTGTCAGATGCAGATTTCCCAAAGATCCAGAATTTAGAAGCTAGAAGAAGAAAATGAGTGCATCCATTTCCACGCGTATTTCCAGACAGATCCTACTCTCTGGGCATGACCTGAGGCGGTCCCAACACCTCTGAAAGAAGCAAGTAGTAACGGGAAAACTTACAACAGAAAACACACAAGGCCTGAGATGCCACCAATATCACAACTGCCTTCCCGAAGCGAAGATGGGAACGGCAGTAGTGCTCGCAGCATCAGGGTGTCCCGTCCCTGAGGGCAGAGGCTCTTCCACAGCGCGCCTCCCATCACGGCCTCCTCCCCACGGACCCTCCGCAAGGGTGAGGCCCGTGCCTAGTCCAGTCTGGTACCTCAGTCACCGCCCAAGAGGCTACTGTGGGGCTACTGCTTGGGCAGGTTCATCCATTCCCAGAAGGAGAAAAATTTTGTTTGGCAAAAGCACAGACCGTGAGGAGTAAGTGGCTCCAAGGTGTCAGGACAGGGCAGGAAAAAAAAACAAGACACAAAAACGAGAAGAGTACTGGGGTGTGTTGGAGGGTGCTGTCCTTTTCAGTCCTTCCTTTAGTAAAAGGGCACTGACAGAGAACTTGTCTGGGTTTCACTGTTTCCATAAAGGATGGAAGTCAAATAAAGGACGCGGGTATCGGTTCTCGGCAGCACAGGCAAATCTACATCTTCTCTAGAGACCAGGAGGGAGGCAGGTATCTGCAGGATCGAGCTGAAGGCACCACTGCCACTCGGTGGCCCTTACAAGAACTGCAGTGAAATTAAAAGCTGGCCCACCTCGAAGGATGGAAAACAGCACTGAAGGGGCAGCTTCTGTGTGAAGACAAACACCAAACTGGTTTCGCAGTGCCACTCACTCAGCCAAAGTCAGAGAAAACAGAACAAACAAGTCCTAAAAATAAAAACTTTCCTATCTGGGCATGGGTTTGAATATCAAGAGCCAGGTCCACACTAGTAATAAAGAGGCCACCTAACTTCACTAACAGGCAAATAGTTCTTTCCGACCCAAGATGAGGGCATGGCCTCTGAACCACCAGCCAAACGACAGGACAGGGCTCAGGCGAGCCATGTGCGGCACAGAGCCACAGATCACCCCCGGCTTGGCAAGCCTGGTGTGAGGAAGCCCAGAGGCCCACACAGCACACGTGCACCTTCGCGACATCAGGTGGCCCAACCCACAGCCTGCTCGGATCTGTGCGCAGAAGCAACCTACGGCCTTGGGGAGAAAAGGCTAGGAACTTTTATGACCTTGTATGTTTACTTTCAAAGAATTTTAAAAAGTAGCTTATCAAGGTATTAAATATTGACTTTGTTCTCCCAAATCTTTAACCCCTGATCATACTACCCCAGAGATAGCCTGTTGTTTTAAACTTAGGTATGTATTATCCTTTAAAATACCACAGTGAGATTAGTTCACACACGCATGCGGCCTCTCACATGTACATTTTACAGCAGGCACCACCCAGCAGTGTCACCCTGAAGGACTCAGCCCATGAGTTACGGTCACAGGGACACCCGAGCAGCCGCTGGGCAGCTGGAGGGCATAAAGAGCGAGCCACGGGGGAGCAGGTGCCGGGGCTCACACCTGCCCACCAGGAGAGCGTGTCCTCCCCGCCCCAAACCTGAGTCAGGTCTACTCTGGAGGAAAGATCAGCCATGCACAGCACATGCGCTCTTCCAGCCAAGGGCAAGAACGTGGAGGTGGAGGGTGAGGAAGGCTGAGGGAGGGACCTGTCAGTGGATCCCCCGAAGATGAAACCTGTCACTGTGTTCTGATAGTAAGGAAGCAACCCCAACCTAAAATGAACACACTGGCCTGAGCTGTGCGGACTCTCCCAAAGCGACACAGGCGCTACTCCAGACAAGTGCGAGGTGTGGCTTGCCCTCCCCAGAGCCTTACCTGGAGCTTGCGGGCCATGGCTACCACCTCATGGTCGGGAGGATTATACTTATAGCAGTTGGAGAACATCAATCGGACATCAGCACCAAATTCCTGAGCATCTCGGTACTCACGGGACTCTAGTTTAGACTGGAAAGATGAGACAAAGTTTAGCCGTGTCTGCCTATGTCGTTCTTTTTTGAGACAGGGTCTTGCTGTGCAGTGCAGACTGGCCTTGAAGTAAGTCGTGGTATTCCTCCTGCCTCAGCCTCCCAAGTGCTAGGATTACAGGTATATGCCACCGTACCTGGCTCTGCCTGTATTTTGGATTTGGGGTGGGGTCAGTAGTATCAGTGAAGGCTACGTGTAGGATGCAGGCTGGGTTTGGGGAGGAGGTGTACACAGGCCATGACCCCACTTATCAGCATCGTGTAGACAACTAGGTTTCAACAGCGAGGCTTGGGAACGTGAACTGCCCTGTTAGCAGCCCATGTTCACCCTCTGGGTCACTGTAACACTGCCCAAATTTAGGACGAGAGGACACAGAAGCCCAGGAGGCGGGCTTAACCCAGAACTGAAGCAGAGAAGGTGAGGGTGAGACTGGGCCCAGGCCTGATTCTGCATATACTCTTCTCGGGGACACAGAACAGGTCGCTGGTTAGGGGAGCACAGCCCCATCCCTTACTCTACTCCTGAAAGAGGAAAACGCAAAAAGTTCTAAGAAGAAAATGTCAGCCAGCTCCACTGCACAGAACCTGGCCACCTCCTACGGCATCTAACAGGTACAAGGCGCCTGGGACACCGGGCCCCCAAGGCCACAGACTGCATCTTGCCTCTCCTCAGACAAGGGCAAGAGGGCAGCACTGTTGCCAGCAACTACAACAGCCCATTCCCAAAACACCCAGCAGGGGGCGCTGGGTTCCTCTGGGCTGGTGGGGAAATCTTACACTGTTCTGCAACTCATGGGAGCCACAGGACACGACCTTCCCCTGGTCTAGGAAGAAACCTGGGGAGAGGGGTCCTAAGGGTGACACCGGCCTCTGCCCACTCCCTCCCCAGGGGTGTGCAGGGTCACCTTGATTGTGCTCATGTCCATAGGGTGCTTGATGATGTCACAGTAGTCGTGCAGGCCCAACGCCTCCACGTCCACGGGCTTGTAGAAAGGCCAGGCATAGGCGGCATGCTTCTTGGCGAACATCTCCTTGAGAATGCCGCTGCAGCACCTGAGCTGCTCTGAGACCTTGCTGCTCTTCTCCGGCGCCGGGTGCTGCTGGGAGTCCGGCACATCCTTCTTCGGGGGCTTCACAGGCCGGGTGCTTTCCCGCCGGGGGGGCCCCAGCTTGGCGGTCTTGGGCTCTGGGGCCAGTGAGGGCGGCTCATGAATGGAGTCGATGGTGGTGGGGGTGGTGGTGTCTGCTTTCCTCTTCACACCCTTCTTTGTCTGCCAGGAGCACAGATCTGTCAGGCTCCATCCGAAATGGCAACCAGTACAGCTGCCCCTTAGGGTCACCCCTGAAGCCAGGTTCCATCTAGGATCCCAACAATGACAGGGACAGAACCCAAAGGCAGCTGCACAGGTGAAGGACAGGGAGGCCCTATCCCATCACTCTGCTCCACAGCGGGGCCAGAACCAGTCAGCGGCAAGGGGGAACACACAACAGAACTCAGAATCTGTTCACTCGCATGCTTGCACCAAAGGACCTCCCTAAGCGGCTGGCTACTCAGGGACCCCGCCCAGAGGGCCCACAGGAGGCACAGCCAGACTGGACAGTGCCTGTAGCCATGCACAGTCTAAACTGGAGGCAGGAATCCGCGGGGCGGGGAAGCATGGTTAGGATTCCTGTGGGTCAGCAGGGTACCTGCTTCTGGGAAAGATCTTCCCCAGAAATACGTGCCAGTGCCTAGAGAACAGAACAGCTCCAAGGAAAGCCCCAGCGAGGATGGGACCACCCTGTGTCTCTCAAGCCCGTGACCCTGGTGACAGAGCCCACAAGTGCCTGTGACGCTCACCTTCACAGGCTGTGGGGTGGCCGCGATGATGGGTGGGTGGCTCTGCACGGGCTGGGGGGTGGGAACAGGTGGGGGTGGTGGCTGGGAGGGCACTGGTGGGGGAGTCTGCAGTGGTTGGGGAGGCACCACCGTCATCACAGGGGTCTGCACGATGAGGTCTGGGGTGACAGCAGGGAAGGGGTGAGGCGTGGCCTGCACAGGTGGAGGATTCTGCTGAGTAGTCTGGGTCTGTGGAGGAGTTGACGCTTGAGTTGTGTTTGGTACCGTGGAGACACCAGGCTTTGCTGTCCCTATCAATCACAAAAAGGAGCGGGAGTTAGAGGCTGTGCTGTTACCTGCTGGTTGACCTTGCCACACAGCAGCACACAACTGTGTGGTACACCTGCTTCCGACAGTGTCTGCATGTCCCAGATGTCACTGTGCCAAAGCTATCTATCTACCCCAGGGCTCAGCAAGCAGCAGCACCCTGAGTTCCGCACTTCTGTGTGTCCTGGCTTGAAAGGGCAGAGTCTACGCTGGGTGGTTTCAGCAGGACTGTGGATGGATAACAAAGACATGCTCCTTGGAACCTCTGGCCAGAGCTGACCCCGTCCCTACATGAGCTGCCTTCTCAGTACGCACTGTGGCAGCAGCCATCCTTGGCCAAGGCTTCTCGAAACTGGCATGACCTCACCCCTCAGAGCCGCAGATGGACAGCTGCTGCCCTTCGTGACCACCTCAGGCCGTGCCCCTGTAGCTGGGTGGCCAAGTCCTCACAAGTAGGGTCACACTGCACGGTCAACACGCCCCCAAGAAGAGGGGTAATGACCAGGGCTCTCCCATAAGCAGGTGGACCAGGGAAACGGAGCACAGGGCCACGATCTTGACTGCTGCGCCCTTCAAAGGTGCACCAAATGCCACAGAAAGGTCAGACACCCAGCACTCTGAAAAGCAGGAGGGTCTGCTGAGCTTCCAGACTCCCCTCCCTGAGGTACACCCGGACTGCATCAGAAAAGCTGTCATTGTGTCTGCCCTGTGCACAGACCAGACGCCTGGTCCCACGAAGCAAGAGCTGAGGTCCTCATAGAAGGGTGTGTGTGAAAGCTGGGCGGTGACCCGCAAAGCTGGCTTCCCTTGTTTACTCTAGGCTCCCATCAGGGGACCTAAATGTCCCTGTGCGACCACTACTTCAGAAAGAGGTGAGAGGCCACAGAAGCCAACAACTCTTACTCCTGAGAACATCGTGCTTCTGCAGCACAGAACTACAGAAGGCAGCTGTTAGATTTTCCTAGACAGAAACACTTCTGAGCGGGTAACTCGCTGCCAGCTGGCCTCCAGACTCCTGTGTCAATGGGGCTGTGGGTACAAGGCAGGACATGCAGAGCCAGACAAGGAAGGCAAACTGACTTCAGATGACTGAACGCTGGAGAAGGCATGACTAGGACACACGACAAACCTCAAGGCTTTTGATCGGGCCACTGGTTATAACTGTTGCTGATCAGATTAGTTTCTTTATTCTGAAGTGGGAAGGTAAGACCACCCCAGGGGTGCTCAGTGGCAGAGCACCAGCCTAGCAGGTATGCAGCCGGGGCTCACCCTTGAAAGAAAGACATACAAAGGGAAGGGACAGAAGAGGTGGGGGTGGGGCAGGGAGAGAAACCATCTACAGTAATGCAGTACATTCAAATAACGTCACGGTACTTCGAAAAGATTTTTCTTTTCTTTTTCGCGGAGATAGTCTTGGTATATAGAGCTCAGGCTGGCCTTCGCTCTCCCCCTTCTGCTCAGTCTCCTAAGCGCTGGGATTACAGACATTACACTCTGTTCCTAGTCTGAGTCCATGGGACACCGTAGAGAAGGCCAGGTCCACCGACTGCTACTAAGGGGATGCACAGCATTACAGAGACCCATGGGGACAGATTCAACAGCAGCGGATTCCACCGCTCCCCAACAGGTGCACCCCAGCAGACAAGCGCCATCGAGCTCCCTGCCTTCCCCACTCCTCCGTTAAACGTGGGCAAGAGACAAAACCAATTTGCTTCTATTTCTGCCCCCTACCTGCTTCTTTTCTCCCTCGTCCTCTTCCTTTTGCCTGGACTATCATGATCTCAGTTTCTTCTGTGGGAAGTTCATTGATTTTCTGTAAGAAGAGCTTCTCCAACGCTTCTGCCATTAAGACGATGTCGTCTCCAGGCTGGATGAAGAGACACGTGCGGTAGAGCCGGGAGCCTTCCCCTCCCTGCCCCTGTGGACAGGACACCTAAGCCACCCCCTCTGCCCACGTGTGAAGCATTGCACTGACACGCTTACCCTGATACGGAGCCCAAGGGGCCACAACTATACGCTAACAAGTGCCCCAAGAGGTGCTGACCCCGCATCTAAGTGCACTCCTGAGGGTATTGTTTAAGCTCTGGCCTGTCTGGGAAACTGTCCTAGTGCCTTAAAAGCACCTACCAAGTCCAGCCAATCCCTGACGGGGCCCTCCTTCCTTCAGTTGGCACATCTCAACTGAATTCACTGTAAATGCTTAAATTACACAGGATTTCCTGCCACGACTGCTTCAGCAGGGCTTCAACAGTGCTCCCAACGGACCCCCAAGGCAGCTCGGTGGGGTGTGGAGAAGGCCCATCTCTTTCTGCTTTATGGGTCCCCAGGCTGTCGCCTCGTCCAGGACATCAGCTCTGAACCAAGGGCCTAGTTTGTACATTTTACTTCCACCTAAGTGGTGAGAGCTAGGACTTTACAAAACACAGTAAACTTCAAGAAACTCACCTACCCATCTCTTCTGGGCAATTTTACCCACTACACCAGCAGAGGTCAAAAGCTGAGTTCTGTATAGTGTCTCCCTCCAGAGTCGTTATATTTGAAAGGGTTGGTTTTAATCACTTCTGTGGTCTGAACTGTAAACAAATGATCTGGCTTCATGGCCGAGCCAAAAGGTTTGGCTACGGGGTTAGAAGTGGCTCTCAGGTTTACAAATAAGATCAAGGGGATACTCAACTCTACGGCCAAGAGTTATCAATGGTCATGTCCACAGTTCCAAGAGAATATGACCCACAGAACAGCTGGGCTCTGCAGCCCACCCCACTGTGCCCTCTCTCACACTGAGGGCTCTGTCTGAGCATTCCTCTGCAGGACTACAGTTGAGCGGGCTCCTCCCTGACAACTCAGACCACCCCACCAGACTGGCGTGGGCCGCGCTGTCCTCCTCACATCTTCGTCACTAGACGTGCTCAGGAACCGAAACCCCCAGGGTGCCAGGAACACATGCTCCAGGCTCCCAAAGTTGGCTTACAGTGGCTAGCGCATTCCTCCCAACAAAAGAAACACTCCCAGCACAATCGAAGGTCTCATCGCCTCCACTTCAATGGTCTCCTGCTGTCAGACTGGAAGCCCAGCTTCTTCTGAATAGCCCAGCCCGTTCTGGCCTCCTGACAAGCCCTCCATCTTCTCTACCGCCTCCTCTTCCCCCAGGGGATCTGAACTCCAACCCCCACATCTCACCTTGTTGTAGATGTAACAATTTGTAAACATAGTGTTGAAGTCCTGGATACATTCCTGAGCATTCCAGTAATAGTTGTTTTCCAAGCGCTTCTTTATTGTTCCCATATCCATAGGTGTTTTAATGATCTTATAGTAATCCTGGGAAGGAGAGAGGGCAAAGGCGAGTGTCACCTCGGCAGTTATCCTGGGAAGGCCAGGCCAGGTCAGCCTGTGGGTTTCATTCTAGGTCACAGGTAAACCCCCAGGAGGCACAGCAGAGACCGGAGCTCTTCATGGTGTCCTCAAGTGACCACAGGGGAAATCCAAGATACCGTGGATCGGGGCAGGGTTCCTAAAAACTAGGTGGCAATATGGAAGGAAAATGTGTGAGCTGCCAACTGCCCTCTCTTGGTTAGTTATGCTTATACTGCATGTACATTTACATTTTTTTTCTTTTACGTTAAAATATCCTTTGGTTCTAAATAACGCGGCAAGCACACAGCCTTCTGTAAAGCAGTTCTTACCCAGTAAACAACCCACAGCTAGCCCTCCTCCATCCACGCCATCTGAAATTTTACTCGTCCATACAACATGAGCTCCCGGTTTACTGTGTGTGAGCCCCGCTGAACAACCACATCCCCGCTCTCCCTCACGGCAGAACCGTGGCGCGTGAACCTCCACCCCACCTCACTGGACTTCCATACGGTCAACCACTGAAGATCTATTAGTATTTCACGCGGTTGGACTACCCAGGCTAACTGTCAGGCAAGACATCTTTTGTAATCCTCAAAGAAAAAAACCCAGCAGGCCTAGTCCACAAGCCTTCTATCTTACTCCCCAGCAGGAGGACCCAGACGGCAGGTACAGATGACTTCAGGCCCTTGAACTCAAACTCTGTACCACCCTCACAGTGTTTTCTCTAAACCCAAACTATCCCAAAACCGAAAGTTTACTCTCAAAAATACGTGAAGAATTTGGGCATGGATCAAGCAGTGGACTGCATGACCAGAGAGCCAGGGCGGAGTTCACAGATGCAGCGAGCCCCACTGGGTCAGTCCAGCTCTAGCCTCCAGGCCAGAGCCGCCCTCTCTCAGGCCATCTCCTCCACGGCAAGGCTCCTGTCACATCAGCATGGAGCACAACCGGGCAGCGAGGATGCAGAGAAGCTGCTGTGTGTGCGGAGCTTGGACCCACCACTCAGAAGCACATAGGTCTTAGCTGAAAAGGTGGTGGGTAGTGGGGTCTGAGCTGCTCTGACGCCGACACCACTCACATTTAAGAGCTGGTAAGGAGCCAGACGAGGTGGCACACACCTTTAATCCCAGCACTCTAGAGGCTGAGGCAGGACGATCGCTGAGTTTGAGACCAGCCAGGGCTAGAAAGTGAGTTCAAGGCCAGCCTGAACTACATAACGAGACCCTGTCTCAAAAAACAGGGCTGGGGATTTAGCTCAGCGGCGTAAGCGGCTGCATGGCAGGCGTGAGGTTGTGAGTTTGCTCCTCGGTACCAAATAAGTAAATGAAATGAAATGAAATGAAATAAAAAGCTGGTAAGGGCAGCCTGAACACCCCAGGCAAGAGGCCAAGGAGGGGTGGTGGGGGGACTCAAACTAGACTGTCTACACTATCTTGGGCCTCCTTTCCAAGCCCAAATACACCCACATTTCTTCCTGCAGCCCAAAGTCCCCTAAGAATAGTACTTTGCGTCTGCTCTGGCCACACTGAGTTGCAGTGCCTCGAGGGCAGGACTGTGAGGGAGAGCTGGGCAGGAAGGAGGTGGGAAGAAAGCAGAGGGTCAGGGAGGACTGAGAGCCGGGCGTCGGGCTCAGGGTCTGACCAGAGGCCTGGATACGGGTCAGGCTCTGGAAGGCCTTGGAAGACAGCACTGGGGGGGCCATTTCTTTGGAGAGGGTGTCTATGAATAGCTTCTGTAGAAGAGGGAGCTCTTGTCAGTTCCCACAAAAACTGGGTGACGACGCTGCTGCTAGAGCAGCCCCTTGCACTCAGTCCACACCGAGACTACAAGATGTCTTTGCAGCAAGCAACAGCCCCCCTGAGGGTTCCCCCAGCAATCAGTCCGTCCCCACCACAGCTGGCCCACCCCTGGCCTCATCATTCACACATGCCTGTTGGCCCCACTGTCACTACTGTTCCTGCAACCGCTCCTGGGATGCCACACGGCCTCCTCAGTCCCTCGAGAGCCCTCCCCGGGCCTTTGCTGGCCCAGTCCCTCAGCCTCTGTCCTCACTGCATTTTCCTGCAACACAATGGCCCCTCCCCCGTTCTGGCCACGGTGCACTTCTCTCTGAAGTCAGATTTCCAGGAAAGGTGGTCTTCTCATACCCTGACCGGCTCAATCGCCCCATCACCGGTCTGCTTTCCATGCCTGTGTCACCTCTTCCTAAGGTCACCAGTGGACCCCTAGGGCCAACATGGCAGTCAGGTCAGAACCCTCCCTCTGACGCAGAAACCCAGGGACCACTGTCATCTGTGGCTGACTCTCCTGCCTCCTCCCATGCAGGTCTCAGAGCACCCTGCATGCCATCCCTAGCTCCTTCTGTCCAAAGGTTCTCTGCACTTCCTTAAGAACATCACCCTCCGCTGTAAAGCTGCACAGCCCAGCTAGAGAGTGAAAAGACAAAGCTCCCCCAACAGCCCATCCCGAGTGACTTGCAAGGCACCACAGCCGGCTCTTCCACCCTGGGCCTTGGTCCATGTGGACAAAGCCCCTCTTGTGCTTCTACCTTTCCTGAGTCAGTGCACTGCCCAGGCCTGTGGCAGCCCTCAACCCCGGCTGACTCTGCTCCCAAGTTCATATGGTGGACAGACAGCACTGGATAGTTGTCACATGCACAACTTTCAAGCCAAGAAGGCCAGACTAGCGTATCCTTTCTTCACGAATCTGGATGCCAGGTAGATGCTAACACTACCCTTCCATGGGCAAATCCAACCTGGGTCAGTGGCCATCACCAACTAATTCACTTGCCAGTGAATATGGGTCCAGGTACATAAGACAGTGCAGCTTAGAGACAAGTCCGTGATGCTTTGAAGAAAAGCAAAAATTTCAGCATTTATTCCAAATGCCCCCTGAGGTCCAGTTAGGGAGACAGTTATGCTTGCAGAGCTGTCTGCAACACGTGGGCAAATGCGGAAAAACTCTACAGAGAGGGCGAAGCTGCCTGCTGAGGACACGGCCAACGCAGATGCAGCAGTGCCCCTTCTCCCCAGGCCCCTCCATGCACTTGGTTCCGGTGAGAGAACCCGCTGCCTCTCCCCGTCCGGTGCCGGTGATGAAGATGGCGGTGTTCGTGACTACCGAGGCAGCCAGGCAGTACCTTCTGGCACAGTCTGACCAACACATCCGCTACTGGCCTGGCAGACCACAGAGCTCTTGAGACGGGAAGCGTCTCGGACTGGCAAGCACTCTGACTTCAGCTTACCTTGGAAACAGAGGTGAATCTGTGAGTCAACCTTCCCGTCTTGTTTCACTCTCTCTTTATACAACTTTCCCTAAAAGCCCAGCATCTAAGAAACCAGTTAGTGTTTAAGCCACTTTTCTTCTCTTTCCCCATTCCAATTATCAAGACTATCGAAACCACACAAAGGCCTTGCAGGCGCTGGCAATCAGCGCTCTCCTGTAACTCCAAGCCACCTCCACCCTCCCCTGCAATCCGTCCTCGTGAGGAGACCGAGGGTGGAAAGAGGCCCCGGGCCCTGCACAAACTACTCACAGGGAGGTTCAGCTTGACAGCGTCCACAGGCTGCTGGAAAGGCCACGCAAACTGGTGTTTCCATAGTGTCTTGAGCACCACTCTGAGCAAATATTGCAGCTGGTTGGTCTGCCTCTTGGGCTTGTTGGGGTTGGAGGTCTCTGGGGGTGGGGGGTTGGTGCTGGCTGCATTGGCTGGCTGGGGCTGGGCCTGGGCCTGCGTTGTAGACATCTGGGAGGTTTCTAGTCCATCCCCCATTACTGGCAGATTTCTTAATCTCGTCCCAGGGCCACTCTCTGCAGACATGCTAATGATCCCATCACATTCTTCACCAGGCACTCTATAAGAAAACAGAAAAAAAAGTCCCATCAGAGATGCGGCAGCAAACAGGCACTCCTTGAAATGATCCGGCCTCCTGGCTGAAGCTTCTGAGGACTGAGCTCCCCTGGCAGTTGCTGCACAAGTCAGCAGACTTGCTCCATGCTCCACAGCACTCAGCACCTGCTCTCCTCCGAGAGTCATCATCCAACAGGGATGAGAGATCACCTCCAGCAGCAGGGAGCAGGCACGGAGGTGAGAGTCGGGCAGGAACTGGCAGGACTGGGTGCTGGGAGTTCTGGGCGAGAAGGTATAATAAAGCCATGTTTCGCAACCTGTACATTCCTCTCTCTACCTGTCAGCACTTGGGACAATACCGTAAGCAGGAGAAGGCTTGCAAGCCCCCTGAATTTGGCGTTTACATTCAAATTCTCATCTGTACTTTGGCTCATCGAGCACTGAGCCATGTCAGTAGTTTCACTGAGTGAGCTGACTCCAAACCCGCCTGCCCTAGGATGGTCCACACGCCATCTGCTAAGGGCTCAGAGCACAGCCTCATTCTTAGAACATTTTCTTAGTAACTTAATGCACCCATACTGATGAAAGAAATCATGTAAGGTTATCGCTGATTAAAAGAAGAATCCATGGGCTGGGTGTGGTGGCGCATGCCTGTAATCCTAGCTAGCACTGAGAGGCGGAGGCAGGAGGATTCACTGCAAGTTTCAGACCAACTTGGGTGACAAAGTGGCCAGCCTGAACTGCACAGTGAGACCCTGTCTCAAAAAGACAAAAATGAATGAATGAATGAATGATCCATACCCAACCTACCCTTGTATTAACCAGAAAGGGGCACCTTTAGTGGCAAGGCCTTGCTTGGCTGTCAGTGCCCAACGAACACCCCATTTTGTGCCTTCCTGTCTTTCCCTGAACAACCAATGAATGCTGAGGGCACCAGGCAAACCCTGCCACAAGCATCCTCACAAGGGAAAGTTTGTATTACCAGCCCTGTTACTCCAATGAGACAAACTCCAAGACATACAACTGTAGTCTGGGGATACACAAGGTTCTTCTTAACGCAAACTGTCTTCCAGAAACACAATAAGCCACCCTCTCCTTACAGCGCCAAGAGTTTCCTGTCTGTTAATGAGAAAACAACACAGATACTCAGATATGAACTGGCCACTCGCACCCTTTTGGTGCCCTGCCTATTTATGGCCTCACATACGCAGGGAAGACACCAGCAGCAGCGGGGGTGGCCTGCACCTGACGAGCACCTCCAGGGGTCAGCCTGAGAGCTCTGGGGGTGAGGGAGCCTTTCTGGCTGAGGAAACAGGAAGGAGGGGCTCGCTTTCAAAAAAGGAGCAGTCTTACGACCACCAGCAGGGAGAGGAACAAGAAAAGGCAGGGTGCGCAGGTTCCCTGTGCCGTGGCTTTCATTCTGGAACATCCTGGAACACACTGAGCGGGTCAAGGACCAGTCTGAAACCTAGGCCCTTTAGTCACTGATGAATAACAATTCAGCACAAACGTCATTTAGGGCCAGGATATCATAAACTTCTTCACAAATGCAGCTCTGTCATACTAACTTATTTTATTTTTTTTAATTTTTTTTGTGGCACCGGGGATCAAATTCACAACCTTGTGCCTGCCAGGCAGGCACTTAAACCACTGAGCCAAACTCCTGGCCCTAGTTTTTTGAGACAGGGTCGCACTATGTAGCTCAGGTCGGCCTTGTACTCACCTTGTAGCCCAAGCCGGCCTCGAACTCACAACGCTCCTCCTACCTCAGCCTCCCGACTGCTGGGATTAAAGGTGTGCGCCACCACGCTCGGCTATATTAACTTATTTTAAAAGCACCACCATGCTACATAAAGAAACTCAGTAGTCTGTCACTGGGGTCTGTGGGGAGCTGGACCTCTGGGTACGAGGCAGGCTAGCAGCCTGGTACATGGGTCCCGGCCACATGCCCCCACACCGTGGTCTTGGCTGCAAGGTGAGCATGAGGCTGACAAGGAGCGAGAAAAACTAACATCTCCAGAAGGCTCTTCTTTTCCCTGGTACTCTGACTACAGGGACAGTTATCACCACTGGAGAACAGGTGAAGAAAGCACTGCTCAAAGGAAGAGGCCAACATGGGGAAGGGTCTACGTGGGAGAAGCTCAAGGTTACTTAGTGCAAAAATTCTGAAGGAAGCAGGGCACAAACTGTACACACAATCAGTGGTGATAAGAACTACAGCACAGATCTCAGGGATCCAACCTAAGAATGAAATCCTTGTTTGCTTCAAGAGGAAGGGATCTGTTTCTTTTTCTTTCCATCTCAGAAGGGATTCAAGAATGCCTCTTGCAGGCAGGATTGTGGCTCAGTGGTAAAGCACTCATCCCGGCAAGTATGAGGGCTGGGACTTCCACCTGCAACACCACCCTCTTCCTTCTCTGTGAAACCAGAGGGGGAGGGAAGGAAATACTATAAACAAACAAACAAACAAACGACCCACAGTAATCTGTTCTGCCTTTAACTCATGGAAGAGAGGCTATGGTGTAGCAGCCACTGCTGAACAAGGATTTAGTGCTATCTGACCTCATCCAGGACGGCAGACTAGAACCCATAACCCGCACCAGGCAGTTACAAGTTTTGAGAGGTGGCAACCTACAGGAGCTTGGTCTCCCTGGAGGTCACCCAGCTCAGACAGACGACCTAATATGAAAAGGGGACTGTGAAGCCTTGGCTTGGTACCTTATCCTCTCCACACAGGATAGGAGAGATGGGGAGGGGCGTCTGGAGCTCCCTCCCAACTGTCACCTTGCACCACAGTGCAACAGACACGAAGAATGAAGATCAGCTGGGCAGACCCGCCCCCTCCCCCATGAAAGAGGGCAGTGAGCCAGGAGTTTAGGACAAAGATGGGGCATTTCCCTGCAGCAGCATCATTGGAGGGTGCGCTTAAGTGACTTTTCACAAGAGCCGAGCAAGCACCCAGCTAGCGTCTCACACTCCAGTGGTTTCTTCCACCGCCAACCCCTTCTTTTGGTGCTGCAGATGGAGGGCAGCACATGGGGCCACCCGGGGAAATGACTTAGGAAAGTCAGTATGAGCCCTGGAGCCCTGAGTGAGCACATGCCCACGACGGGGAGGAGAAGGCCACACACAGATCCACAGGCTGGGGTGGGGGACCCCTCGGAAATTCTGTTCCAAGGAGAACAGCAGAGAGGAGACCTAGGACCTGCGCCACTGTGCGTGTGCACACCACTGCTGCCCAGAGAGGTGCGGCACAGTGGGGCAGGCCACCCAGGCAGAGGTCAGAGAGGCAGCATCCAGCTGAGTAAGGAGCCTGCACCAACCACTCGCCTTCATTCCCGCTGTGATCATGAGATGACATGGTCGAGGATACAGCTCAGTGGCACAGCGTCTGCCTGGCAAGTGCAAGGTTGTGAGTTCAATCCCCGGTACAAAACAAAAAAAAAAAAAGAAGAAGAAGAAGAAGAAGAGGAAAGACGATTTCACCACTAACAAGGAAGACCTCCGAGAGGGGTCCACAGTCACCTTCAGAGAGACACTCCAGAGCCTGGAACACAGTACAGTGAAGGACCTGCTAAACCGTGCCCCTAGGCCAGTCGGGGAGCACAGACTGGTCTTAGGTGGAGGACATGTGATCACTGGACTGGGCTTTTCCCCCTTTCACTTTCATCCTGGTATTGATGAAGAAAGCCCTAGTCTGATGCAGTGTGATGGCTACACTGAGAGGTGTTGGCGGTCAATTTTATTACCCTGTGAGAATTTAACAACTTTACTTCATTCTCACGGTATTTTAGCTTCTTTCTTTCAAAGTAAGTGTACCTTAAAGGAAGCACAACCAATCTAAAAATAATGAGTCTACAAATATCAAGTCAGGCAGGACTGGGGTAAAGTGACGGTGGTGAGGGCAGAGTACAAGAACACGCTGGGCGACTGGACAGAAACGTTAAGTAAGGAGCCGCACTACACAGAAGGGCGGTGCCGGCGGGAATGAAGGACAGCAGGAGTCTTCAAGATCAGCACGTCCAAAGGGACAAGGGGCTGGGTGCCATGTGACCCTACACAAGGGCTTCCGTGTACTGGAGGAGGGTGAGATGGGGTGGAGGGCGGAGTGAACAAGGCTACAGAACGATGTCCTCTGGGCGGTGCAGTCAGACCTCCACACGGCAGCTTCTGAAATGCACAGCTGATGCTGTACTTGGAGCACGTGCCAGGTGGCAGGTAAGTTATAGGTTCCACCTTGGAGAAGCTCTGGCCCCAGGGCAGAGGAGCAGATGGGCAGGGCAACAAGAACACAGGACAAGAAGGGCTCAGCCGCCTTCTTCCCACAAAGAGGAAGCAGCCCCAGAAAATTTCCATGAAGTAGTGACATTCTGGAAATCTCCAAACAATGTCCCTGAGGCAAGAGGAAAAAGCGAAGCTAGATGATTTCTGGAGCTTCTGGGCTGGCTGTGTCTTCTCTTTCCAAAAAGATCACAGCAAAGCCAAAGGACAGGCGGCTCCTGAGTGCTCTGGGTTGAGGACTACCTTTCTTCACCTTCATGCCAGGGCCAGACAGGCCAAGGAAGCGGAATGTTCTGTTTATAAGATGGATGGAGATTGCTCTGCAAAAAAACCTTTCTTTTGCCTCATAGTGATTTAAGCTCCTAGGAAAGCTGAAACACTCCTCCTAGACAGGCTGCTTACATGTGATACACAGTAACCTTTGTACCTTTACAACTCTGCTTCTGGTCTCCTTGACTCTTTAAAAAATGAACCTGTGATGAAGCTCAATGCTGAAGCCCTGGGTTCTATCACCAATACAGCATAACAAAACAAAACGAAACAAAACAACCCAACCCACCAGGCACAAGACCCACATATTCACAGAGACTAAAGTCAACTCCACAAGGAAGGCTGTCATCCAAAGGTACAGGTATCACATATCCAGCATACGGATTAAACTTGAGAGCCGTAAGTACTCTTCTCTGAAGAGGCTCTCGTGACAACCACCATCAAGTGACACACATGACCTCCAGGACGGATGTCGCCAGGCCGGGTGCCCGAGCCAGAGGGCGGCTGTGTACTGCCCGGCACCGACCCTGACTTACCTCTAGTGACCACACCCGGGCCCGTCCCGAGGGTGTTCTTCCCTGACGGCCTGCCCTTCCTGCACATAACCACAGGGCAGTAAATGCTGAGGGCACTTCAGGAACCCACCTGTGGGCTGTGGCACAGCTCGATGGCAGAGCACTATCTCAGGACACATAAGCCCTGGGCTCCATCTCTATCTCCATCTCCAGCACCACGCGCACACACACGCACTCCTACTGAAGTGAAAAGGAACATGAGAAAACCAACCAGAACGTCTAGCCTCTTCCAGGTCAAGGAAGAGTGCTCCGTGAGTTCTACGAGACAGCTGGAACATGACTGAGGCACAGAGCTGACTAGGTGAGCCTCACTGCTGAATTCTTCCCGCGGTGGCCACCCCACACAGCCCCAGGCCCCCAGTAGTCAGGTTCCAAACAGCACAGCCTCCCAGGTATCCTGTGACCCCCCTCCAGCACCACGTGTTTCCTTGACCTTCAACTAGCAGCTCCCGGTCAGCCCTGAGGGAGGCCCACAGTGACCTCACTCCTCCTAGCACCAGGCAGTGGTGGCTGACAGTGACCACACCTAGCCTGTTACCCTGGGGTTTCACCCCCAGATCAGCACTTCTGGAAATGAAAGCAAAGCCGCTCTCACACCCATGAGGTGACAGCCTGGATACTCAGCAGTGGATGCGGTGTGCCCCCCGCCCCAGTAGTTCAGCAACATGTGGGCGAGTATCTCTGCAGAAGGGCAAGGCTGCGCTCGCTGGACAGGACAGAGCGACAGAATGAGACTGGGGAGGGCAGGCACGGGGCCTGCTGCCGTGGCGAGTGAAGCACACAGGAGCAGGACTCCCAACCAAGGCAGGAACAGCACGCAAGGGCCGGGATCAGAGCGCTGCTATCGCTGAAAGCTCTCAAAGGTTCTCCGTCACCGTTCTGGACAAGAGAGGCCAACACACTTACGGCGCTGGCAGGTGGGATTCTTGTGGCACTGTTTCTAACCAAAGTTTCCCATCTAAAAAATAACACACTGCTCACTTCCCATTCTCATTCTGACCTGTGGCCAAGAAGCAGGGGCCACCTGGCACTATGCTGAGACAGATGAAGGCCAAGGCACAGTAAGGAACTTTCACCTTACTGTTTCCCTCCCTGAAAGGCTGCATGGTGCAACTGGGCATTCTGCTTTACATATATTCCAAAAAGTAGTCCCAGAACGCTAACTCCCACTTTAGAGGAGCAATAAAAAGATGACACTAACATAGCCATGGACAGCACCACAGTGCCCCATGATGCTACAGTAAAACCAGAAGGGCCCTGTGGTACCTGTGAACACAAAACAGTAATTTCAAAGGCACACAGCACGACCATTCCTCTTGACAATGCCATACCTTGGGAAGCTGGGTGTTTAGCAGTTGTTGTAATAGAAAATTTATAAGGTCAACATGAACAAGAAGTGCCGACAACAGTGTACACCAGACACACATCTCATTAGGAAACACAATATCCTTTCAAGTGTCATACTTTGATTTTTCTTTTTTTTTGTGGCACCGGGGACCGAATTCGCAACTTCGCACCTGCCAGACAGGTGCTTAAGCCATTGAGCCAAACTCCTGGCCCTAGTTTTTTTGAGACAGGGTTGCACTATGTAGTTCAGGCCGGCCTTGCGCTTGTGTTGTAGCTCAAGTCAGCCTCGAACTCACAATGCTCCATCTACCTCACCCTCAATACTTCGTATTTTCAACAGCCACACAACTGTTGGGACATCAGTACTTACTCAGTTGTTTGTACCTAGCTACCTAATAAACAAAACTATTTACTATTTCCTGAGACCGAGAAGCATTGTGAAACAATTGCGATGCTTTAGGATGCTATATACCAGAAATTTAGAGAATGTCTGGGTTTAACGAAAATAAAAACATAAAATGTTTTCTACATTCATAGGCCTTTGATTAAGCGAGACTGCTTTTAAAGGATATTTCACCTGTTGCCAGGTGAGGCAGTGCACACCTGTAATCCTACCACTTGGGAGCTGAGGCAGGATCGCCTTATGTTCCAGGCCAGCCTGAACTACAGGTGAAACAGTTTCAAAAAGACCAAAAAAGATACTTATTGTTATCAACTCACCTCACATTTTGAGAAGAGTACAACATAGCAGGCAACATCACTGTGAAGTTTTCTAATTCTCAATGGAAAATATTACTTCTTTTTGCGATCCTTAACTTGTTGGCAATCTCAACAGCAGGGCAGACAAATCGGAAGGTTAAAGATACAAAAATTTTATTTCACAAATTCAAAACACGCTCAGAAAGCTTGAGTGTTTTTTGCAGGGACAGAGCTCCTATTTAATAATGTGGCAGCAGATCCTTTCCACCAACCACCTCCGTCAAGCTCTGGTTCTCTCATCCCCGTTACCACCAGCTCAACTCTAGATGGGCTTCCTTCCTGGAATTGGGTGAGTGCGGCTTGGCTGGTGAGGGAGACGCAGACAGCAGGCCAGTTCTGAGACTTTAAGGGCAAGCGAACAAGAGAGGAAATGTGAAAGACCACACACCACTGAACGGCCCAGACATCAGCCCATTTCTGGAGCTTCAGTTCCCAGTTCCGACCATTCCAAGAAGCTGAGTAAACCAAGTGGGTGGTGACCAACTACACTTACCCCGCCTAAGTTCTCCTGGCCTCTCAGTCCACCATAAGCCCACTGAAAGTGCCCAAGTCTGTCCTGTTAGTTCAGACTCATCTTCTTCCTCAAGTGACAATACACTGGCAGCAAGATGCCAGAGAAGCAGAAACTGCTGTAAAGACAAACGTTAGTAAGCCAAGACGCTTTCTGACTTTCTCATAAAACACAGCAACCACGCTTAGCAGAACTTCCTGTGTGCCGCCCCCGAAGGTATCTTTGGGAGGCCTAGAAAAGCTTGCCGAGTACACGCCGCCTCCTGAGCTGATGCCCTGTATCGAGCACTTGGCCTGGATCAGCTCGACAGTCAAAGCAACCTGCAGAGCAGGCGTCGTATCACCACCACCCCACGACCACCCAGAAGCACAGTGCCCCACAGGGGTCTCCTCACAGGCACACAGGCCACAACCGCGCGGACTGAGGCCCACTGGCCAGAGCCCTGGGGACCCTCTCAGCCGACAACACCCACACTGCACGTGTCTTATCGCTGAGTGTGCAGAGGCATCCCAAAGCCCCCTGGCTCTTGTGGGAGGCTCACTTCAGATTTCTAGTAGAGATATTTCCAGAGAATTTCATTCCTGTAAACAAATTAGAACCGAGACAACTCACACAGCACCTGGCCGTCTGTTTCCAATGAGATCAGGCCCAGGTCACTTGTAGCCCAATTCCCTGCTGAAGCTGTGGGGCCTGGGACAAGGGACCAGAAGACCAGAGACTAAGCCACCATCTAGGTTTCCTATGCAGGAAGCAGCCTGAGGAGACATGGTTTAAACCTGTTTTGTGCTGGGCAATGCTGGCTAAACCCAGCCCCTGGTAAAAATGTAATTCACATTGACACGCACTTCTTCTGCTTTTCAGTGCTGACAGTTTTCCCACTGAGCTGTATCTGGACTCTTTTAATTTTGAAACAAGGGCTCCCTAAGTTGCCCAGGCTGGGCTCGAACTTGTGCTCCTCCTAGTCACACATAACTTTTAGACACAGAAGGTCACCTCCCCGGCACTGTGAGGGCCCTGGATAAAGAACCACTTGAGGGCATGGGGGTGGGGAATCCTGACTGGGGTAAAAACCTTGCGATTTCTCCGTATTAGTCAATCTGTGGTGTACACCTTATCCCGTCCTAGAATCTTCGCTGAAACGCTGGTTAAACACAAATAACAAAAGGCCCCTTCCCTGCCTGCCCCAACACAACGGCCATGTTTAAGTGTGCAATGTGTGTCAGTGGGGAAGCACAAACAGGATTACTTTTCCAACTGACCGGCTGGCTCAGGCAGCTGGTGCGAACAGCTCCGGTGTCATCAGCCAGATAGCGCCGCCTGGAGCAGAGCCAGGGGCCGTGCGCAGAGGCAGCTCTCAGCAGCCTTAATCCTCCTTCACACAGTCTGTGTACTCCCTGCCCTGCCGCGTGGACCAGCCAGCCAAGTGGGGGCCCACTGCCTCAGACCCTGTAGGTTGCCTTGAACCAGATGAGCCAAGGTGGATAAGCCGACCTTCCTTCCAGCAAGGGAACGTGAACCACTCAAGCTTTCTGTTCCTAGGAGGGACACAGGACAACAAGAGTCCTGCAGCCAGGAGGACAGGAGCCAGGCTGGGCTGCCTACAACCCAGCCCACCAAAGCTCTAGTCCCCTTCCCTGAGAAAGCACGAAGTGGGCCTGGTACACTAGGAGCCTATAAATCCTGCACTTTCCCTGTGAAAGCTGCCAGGAACTGACGGGATGAGCAGCCCAGGTACAGCAAAGGCTCCTGTTACATGTGTATTACATCATGGTGCCGACTGCCACAACTGAGCAGATGGACTTATGAACCGGAGAAAACAAACACTACCAGAGACAAGAACGAGACTGCTGGGCTAAAATGTATTCCAGCAGGGGCAGGCTAGGCTCACTTTGCCGATAAAGGGAAATGAGTAAATACCATCAGCTGTGCGGGACATGCCATCTATCAAAATACTTCATCCTGCTGTCACAGCATGAAAGTTACCACAGCCCAAACACAAACCTGGCTGTGTGCCAACAACTCTGGCCTTAAGTTTGTAGTCTGCAGCCTGGGTTCCACCAATTCCAAGAAGGCAAATGTATGTGATTAAAAACATTACATTAGAAAAGCAAAACTGGGTGTGGTGGCACCAGCCTGTAGCCCAAACACTTGGAAGGCTGGTGTGAGACTGCTGTAGGAGGCCAGGCTGGGTTGAACAGTGAGTTCAAGGCCAGCTTGAACTAAGCCTCAAGATCCAGTCTCAAAAAAAAATAAAAAAGGTAAGCAAAACTTTAGTGGTTCAGGCCTGTAATACCAGCACTCAGGAGGCAGAGGAGGACTGGGAGTTCAAGGCCGTCCTGGGCTACGTATGTAGATTACCCAGCCTGAGCTAGCGTGGCACCGGCTCTTTTAGAAGGACAGGCAGGGAGGCGCACGTTGGTGAGCGTGTCGGGCCGCAGGATGGAGTGCGCCCGTGGGTGGCCAGCCCAATCTACACTGAGAAACCCGAGGACCACCTAACACACACAGTGTGCGAAACCAGCCCCGCCCCCGTCCCATCTGCCTCCGCGCACCAGCTCCCACCAGCTCCTCTCGGCGTCCACCCATCCATCTCTCTACTGGCCTGGCTGGCCTCCACGCCTGCTTCCCAAAAGAGCTGTAACCCAGACATCGCCCAAATTCAACAGTCACCGTCTATGACGGAGCGAGGTGGTCACCAGCAGAGCACTCGCTCTGATGCTCAAAGGCTTCAATCCCCAGCACCACACCCTCCCAAGGAGAAGCAGGCACCGTTAGTCCTAGTCCGAGGCACACAGACCCACCCACTCAAGGCGCACCCGGGCGCCTCAGGTTGAGCCTCTCGCAATTTAAGAGAAACATTTTCTTCTGGTTGCTTCCTTCATTACTCTACCTCCGCTTTTATTTTTTTGATTATTCACTCTTTCAGCGAAGCTGGTGTAGAATGTGTGGTACTGAGTTCAGTCTATGCCATGAGAAACACAACAGGACTGCTCACTCACGTAGAAAAACCCTACTTCCAGACAAGACCTGCGGGGTGTGGTGGTGAACACTTACAAACCCAGCACTGGAGAGGCTGAGGAAGGTGGACTGCTGAGAGTTCAAAGCCAGCCTGAATCACATAGATAGAGCTTATCTGAGAGACAGATAGAGAGAGACACAGAAAGACTCCGAGCTGGATGTGATAGACACACCTATAATCTTAGCACTCTGGGAGGCTGAGGCAGGAGGATTCCAAATTTGAGCCCACCCCAGGGGAATTTAATGACTTAGCAAAATAAAAAAGATGACAAAATAAAAAATATGAAAGAGCTGGGAATAGTCCTCAGTGTGAAGGACTGAGATTTAAATCCTCAGTATCAAGGGGAAGAAAAATGGGATGGGGGGACCTAATTCTGCCAGGCATGGTAGCTTGCAGTTGTAGTTCCAGCCACTGGAGAGGCTGAAGTGGGAGGATCACTGAGTCCAGGAGTTCGGAGGCCAGCATGGGCAACACAGCAAGACCCTGCCTCAAAGCACAGGCATGCACACACACATGCACACGCATATGCATACATGCATACACAAACGCCCCCCTCCAAAAGACAGAAATTACAATAGTCAGAAAGTAGAGAGAGTAGAGCAGGCTGCCAGTGAAGCTGGCCACTTCTCTCTGCTTTAAAAGGGGCCCTAGTAAGAAGAAACACAAGAGACGCTGAAGAACAGAGGAATGCACAGGGCAGGGAGACTAGGAGATGACGTTCACTTCACGGAGGACACAAGAATTTCAAAGGAGGAGCGGGTGTAAGAGTGAGAAACACAGGCTGGCCACCCCAAGCTGGCAACGGATAAAAACCAATTTCACAATCTTCTTGGCAAAACTTTTTTTATTTTTTGCGGCACCGGGGATCGAACTCACAGGTTCGCACCTGCCAGACAGGTGCTTAAGCTGCTGAGCCAAACTCCCGGCCCTGGTTTTTGTTTTTGTTTTTGGAGGCAGGGTCGCACTATGTAGCTCAGGCCGGCCTTCCGCTCGCGCTGTAGCCCAAGCCGGCCTCGGACTCACAACGCTCCGCCTACCTCAGCCTCCCGAGTGCTGGGATTAAAGGCGTGCGCCACCATGCCCGGCTTCTTGGCAAAACTTAAAGCTGTATTTAAAAAAAAAAAAAAAAAAAAAAAAAAAAAAAAAAAAAAAAAAAAAAAAAAAAAAAAGACAACTGTAGCATTTCCAGCACAACAAGCATCAGAGAAACATATTAGTACCACATTCAATGCATGTGGTCGGAGTTAAACTGGTACTCTTGGACACTAAGAAGAGGAAGATGCAGATGAAATCTGCAAGCCCAAGGACCAGACTGTCTGTGGCTGAAATGTCCAGAACATACCAGCTTGGCACACAGGCCAATTTTACACGCGTGCACTCCTGGAATAGGGAAGACGAGTTTTTTCTTCAATCTCACTCATGGGGGAGGGGAGACTGGATGAGAACCCAGAGGACACCATGCCTGGGCACTCCTACAATCCCCCTGCACCCACTGGGACAAACATGGCTCTGGGACCCGAGCTAGCACAAGGGCTTCCGAGACACCACGATCCTGGCACCAGGGGAACCTTTCAGCCTGGCTACAGAGGGCCTCACTGAGAACGAAAGCCAAGCCAGGCCTCTGACGGCCCAGACTACACATGCAGACACCCACATGCCAGGAGTAGGCGTATCCCTGAAGGGCGAGGCCACACGCCGACTTGGGGTGAGATCCTAGAGTCCGATTACACGAATGACTCTGCTGTTAACGGGACAACCTTTTCTTCATCAGTATTATTCTGCATCCTTCACTGAAAGAAAGTGACATGGCTCAGCATCCAGGCACTATGAACAAGTGGCTCCTGGAAAGATGGCTTTCTTCTCCTGGTCTCACTTCCCATCAGGTATTCAACTCCAACTAAGGAGAAGGGAGAGCGCCACTTTACTCAAAGGAAAGGAAATGCAGAAAGCAACATAAAACTAGTATCAGAGTGAGACAGAACTCGAGGCCCCTGTTTGAAAAGTAGAAAAATAAGATTGACCCAAGGCCCAGTGACCAACTAAACTCACACTCAAAACACACCCCCAGGGTACAGAAAAGGCTGAACATCTTCACAGAAGCCTCTGACAGTCAGTGCAGCCCTAGGGAACAGGCTAAGAGGCCTTGACTTTCCAGTCACCCAGACGATCTCCTCCATGTGCCACTGTCAGGACTTCCTCAGCCGGCATGCCAGGCAAGGAGACTGAATGGGGACAAACCCACACTGTTTCAGATGGAAACAGCTATCCTGGCAGGGAACTATCACCTTTTTAAAGAGTTTTGAGACATGGTCTCTTGTGTAATCTAGGCTGGTCTTGAACTCACAGCAATCTTCCTGTCTCGGCCGCCTGGTGTTGGGATAACAGATGTGAGCCACCACGTCCAGATGCTTTTTATTTCTTTGGTACTGGGGACTGAACTCATGACCTCGCGCCTGCCAGGCAGGTGCTTACGCCACTGAGCTAAATCCCAGCCCTATTTTTTGAGACAGGGTCTCACTATGCAGTTCAGGCTTGCCTTGAACTCACTTTGTAGCCCAGGCTGGTCTTGAACTCACAATGATCCTCCTGCCTCAGCCTCCTGAGTGCTGAGATTAAAGGTGTGCGGCACCATGCTTGGCTTCAGATGCTTTTTAAGACTGACGTTTGCGATTCATTCCAAAAACTTTCCACAAAGCAGCGAAGCATCCCAACCCTTACATTAACAAGAAGAATGAAGAACTGGACCAAAAAAAGAAAAAAAGATGCGAGGCCCATCTTATCGCAATTGTATTTTTTACTTGATACCTCTGTGTTTTCCAATTCCTGAAATCACATGTATATAGTTTTCCATTAGGAACAAAGGAAGGAAACTGCTTCGAGGAAGTCTGAAACTGCAGAGGCAGGGAAGGAGCATCTGTCAGGCAGAAGCGACCCCCAGAGGCGTGTGTGGGAGACCGACAGAGGCGGATCTGTGTGCCCCACCAGCCTCATCCAGGTCGGGAGCCACTCCGGGGCTCTCGGGGCTCTCACGTCCTCCTCCGTTCTGTCTGAAGAATTGGGGCCAACACCCAGGAAGAGAGAGGCCCTCCTCACATCTGCCTAGTAACGAAAAGTCCTGGCCCAGCCAGGTGAGATGCGCCGGGGAGCCACTGCAGGGCAGCGAGACTGAGCACCAGGAGCACTTGCAGGCCTGGGGCCTCACTAGGACGGAGGAGGAGAGACAGACTGCAGCCAGAGTGGGCACAGCCAGTCCTGAGGACTGGGTGATGGGCATCGCTGGGGCTGCTGCACGGGAATGCAGCTCCGTGCATGCTCAAAGGACAGCTAGTGAATGAGGTGGCTCGGGCAAGCTAAACTTTCCCAGCAGTCACATTATCATAATTGACAGGGGAAGAAAAGAAGACAGGGCAAATTAATAGTGTAATTCACTGAACCTAATACCCAAAATATTTCAACATGTAATTATTACTAAAAACAGGCAAGCCGGGCATGGTGATGCACACCCGTAATTCCTGCACTTGGGAGTGGAGGCAGGAGGAGTGCCATGAGTTTGAAGCCAGCATGGGCTACAAAGTAGGTTCAAGGCTTAGCTGACCCTGCCTCAAAAAAACCCAACCCAAACCAAACCAAACAAAACAAACACATGCACAAGTGAGACAGTTATCAATTTTTTTTCATACTACATCTTTGATATTCAAGTGTGCACTCCATTCACTTACAGTGCAACCCAGTTCAGGCACTACGTTTTCATTCAGAATATTCGGTTTATATTTAAGAGTCCATAAAACTTGCAACTGAAATCAGGAATGAAGGCACACATCTGTAATCTAAGAACTCTGGGAGGCTGAGGCAGGAGGACCACAAGTTTGAGGGCAGCCTGGGCAATTTAGTGAGACTCCACTGCAAAACAAAAAATAAAAAGCACTAGGGATGTAGCTCAGTGTGAAAACTTGCAACTGAAAAGGTAGATTCACATACCCAAGGCATCCCAAATGTTTCACCTAAAAGTTCTCCAACAAGGGCCAGGAGTTTGGCTCAGTGGCTTAAGCGCCTGCCTGGCAGGTGCGAGGTTGTGAGTTCAATCCCCAGTGCCGCAAAAACAAAAAACAAAAAACAACAACAAAAAAAAAAAAAAAAAAAAAAGAAAAACAGTTCTCCAACAACTACATTGAGCATCAGTTTTAAAAATTATGTTGTAATTCAAGGAAATTAAAAATCTAGTTCCTCAGTAGCATCATCTACATCTTGATGCTCCAGAGCCACATGAGGTAACTACCTTCTTGTGAAAATCTACAAGGTTGCAAAGACTGTACAGCAAGGAACAGATATCTTAGGAAATTGGTTTTGGTGCCACAGTGACCCGGACCACTACCTATTCAGGGTTGGTTTAAGAACAGTCAGACCCTCTTTACCACCTCTATCACCCACAGAGTCATCTGTGCTACAAATAAACTTGCTTTTACAAACTGAAATATACTTACTTAAAAGAAAAAAGTAAGCCAGGCAATGGCGACATATGCCTGTAAGCCCAGCAACTTCAGTGGCTGACACAGGAAGACTGTCCCAAGTTCAAGGCCAATGCGAGTAATTAGAGAAGACCCTGTCTCAAAACAGAAAATAAGAACTGGTATAGTGCACACACGTGAAACTCCAGCACTCAGGAGGCTGAGGCAAGCGGATCACCACAAGTTTGAGGCCAGCCTGGGTTACACGACGAGACTCTGTTGAACGAATGAATGTTGAATGTGCAGGTCAGTGCAACAGGACTTGCTTAGCATGTGTGAGGGAGGCCCTGGATTCAATCCCAGGGAGGAAAGGAAAGAGGGAAAAGTTAACAACACACTTGACAAGTCAACCTAGTGAATGGGGGAGACAAGGTGAAAAATCTCTACACTAGATGCAACAACTGCTATTCCTGTACCTAATAATGTTTACTGTGTGTTTGTTTCGTTTCCTTTTGGTTTCTGTGGTGCTGGAGCCGGATCCAGGCCCTTGTGGGTGCCAGGCTAGCACGCTACCGCTAGTTACACTTAGTTCCTTTTGTAGCTTTAGAGGACAATGTTCTTTTTTAGAGACAGATAAAAACTTCTAAGTGCATTCATTTGGTATATGACCATTAACATATCTCCAGAACTGTTTTTTCATACTGGAAAACTAAAAATCTATACCCATTAAACACTAACTCATCTTCCCCTTCTCTGTCCCAAAAACCACCATTCTTTCTATCAATTTGACTACTGTAGGAACTTCACTTCAGTGGAACCCCACAGTATTTATCCTTTTATGACCAGCTTATTTCATGTGGCGTCTCCAAGGTTCATCATCCTTGTTATGCCACGTGTCAATTCCACCTTAAGGCTGACTGTATGCACACCCAATTTATTTACATATTCATTCAGCAACGAACATATTTCTTCTACTGTTCAGTTATTTTTAATTTTTTTTTTTTTTTTTTTTTTTTGGCACCAGGGATTGAACTCACAACCTTGTGTTTGCCGGGCAGGTGCTTAGGCCACTGAGCTAAATCCCCAGCCCTATTTTTTGAGACAGGGTCTTACTATGCAGTTCAGGCTGGCCTTAAACTCACTTTGTAGCCCAGACTGGTCTCTCGAACTCACAACAATTCTCCTGCCTCAGCCTCCCAAGTGCTGAAATTAAAGGCATGCACCACCCCTTTTGGTTATCTTGAATAGTGCTGGTACAAACATAGATATATAACTACCTGTTTGAACTCCTGCTTTCATAAGCATGCCCATATTCTTAAAAGAAATGTTTGCTAAAGTACACAGATAAGGTCACATGTCAAATAATTTAGGGAAGCGGCACTTAGATAGAGACAAAGCTGCTGGCCGGCGTCGCGGTGCATGCCTGTAGTATCCTGTAGCATCAGCATTTGGAAGGCTGAGGAGTGAGGATCACGAGGCAAGCTGGGCTACACAGTGAGACCTGGACTCAAAACCCAAGAGACATAAAGCAAATGTGGCAAAATTTTAACTGGTGAGCCTACTTGTAAATTTGAAAATTTATAAACATTAAAAGAAAACAACATTACTTAAAATCTAGGACCAGTTACCACGAAGGAAAAGCCAGTGTAAAAATAACGGCAATAAAAACAGCTCTGGGTGCAGGTCCAAAGTTCTGAGTTGTACTTGATTTGCACAAAGAGATTAGATCAGCAAATGCTAAGACTTTCCCTTCAGTGAAGAGAAGGACTAAGAGAACTGAAAGAAGACCCTGATGCCTGTACCAGTTAAAGTGACTTTACTCAGCGGTCAGGCACCATATACTCCAAGGACACTGCTGAGACTGCTGAGAGGACGGAGAACAAGGGAAGCGTGGAGGATCCCACAGGGATAAAAGGACAACATCCAGAACAAGGACAGGACATGGGGTCACACTCCAGAGGCCAAATAAACTGGATCCCCAACTGCCAAGAACATTACTGTCAACTGCAAAACCCCCTCCCCTCTGGTAGAAAGCTGGTGATCTGGGGTCTCCTATCAGCAGCAGCAGAGTGCAGCAGTTGAGACTGCTCAGAAAATGCGCCCAAAATGCCCACTGAAGTCTCTGCTGGGATGGTGAGCTGAGGAACCACAGAAGCAGGAGCACGCTCCACGGTTATGCAGGGGGGCAGTAAGAAGTGGCAGGTGGGCGCCACACAGACACAGGCTGCTGACAGTGAAGTAACCCCCACAAGATCAAAGAGTTGATAAAGAGAGAGCAAGTAGAAACTACCCTGAAAATAACACAAGCGAAGGACACGGCACTTTTAACGTGTCCAAAGCACTAGTGGTACGTGCATGAGTGTCCCAATGGGCAGCTTGTACCGCTGGTGGTATAAATGGGCCTAAGCACCTTTATTGGTCCACTAGTAAAATTAATAAAAAGCCACCTGATAGAACAGCCCTGCACGTACCATCAGTGGTTCAAGCCTCCCGGCAGCAGGACACAAAAACTGCAGCTGCATCATCAACATTTCACAGCATCAGAGACTGAAGGTGAGTTTTGGTCCAACGTAAATACATCGAGAGAGAAGGAAGATGAGAAATTAAATTTCAACGAAGGTTCCAAAACCCAGACAAAGACCACACTATCACTAGAAGGTAGGGATTGGATCCAGGTATAAACTTAAATCATTTCCCCCCATCAAAAATTAGCTCCTGGGCAGGGCATGATGGTCACGCCTATAATCTCAGCACTCGGGAGGCTGAAGCAGGAGGATCGTTGCAAGTTCAAGACCAGCCTGGGCGACAAAGTGAGCTCGAGTCCAGCCTGAACTGCACAGCGAGACCCAAAGACCAAAAAAAAAAAAAAAAAAAAAAAAAAAAAAAAAAAAAAAAAAAAAAACTCCTGGGGTTGAAGTGTGGCTGACATGGACCAGCTTACCTGGCACGTATAAGGTCCTTCCTGGGTTTGATACCATTGGGAATAAGATTAACTCCACGCCAGCTCTTTCCAAGGTGCACACAAAGATCAGCTGAAACTACCAATGCTACCATAAACCCTCCAAAGCCTTAGGCAGATCCCCCACACTGGTGCATTACAACTTTACAGCCCTCCCTGGCTGCTACCACGGCAGCCACGCAGCGGGTGTTACATAGGATGACGCTTAGCCACGAATGAGGACTGAAGAACTGGGGGGGGGGGGCCCCCGCAGGGTGGCCAGTGAAGGCATGGAGGCGAGTGCCTTCTCCAACAGCCAGAGGAGGGCAGAGCGTGGGACACACTGCGTGAAGGAGCTCTCCCACTGCTGGCGAACACGCCACAGCACCATCTGCTGAGGGGACAGAAAAGTTACAGAACAGGCACCAAGTCCTCCACAGCAGGCCAAGGTGATCAACCAGGCCTACTATGCCAAGATGACTGACACAGACAAATCCCCCAGCCCAACGTGGAGTCGCTAAACTAACAAACTGAACTACAGAGAACTGCCCCAGAAACGCTATCTATCTTCCACCTTTGGTTGTATCTGTTCGCTTCTCTTCTAAGCTCATGTTTCTGTTACCTGTATCCCAGGTTCAGGTGATGAGTGCAGGGCTGGGGATTTAGCTCAGCGGCACAAATGTCTGCCTGGCAAGAGCAAGGTCATGAGTTCAATCCCTGGTATAAAAACAAACAAACAAACAAACAAACAACAACAACAAAAGCAAAAAAAAAAAAAAAAAAAAAAAAAAACACAAAGCAAAGATGGTAAGTGCTCACTAGCTGGAAGTCAGCTGGAATCCAAAGAGGGAATTCAGACAGGGATGCGCTGACACCTCCAAAGTGATCCTAGGTAGAAAACCATGCTTCTAAAACACCTAATATTGGAAAATAGGGGAGCATTATTTTCCAGATACAAAACCACTCTTCGAGCTAAACTGTGAGATGCTAGGAAAAGTGTTGCTAATGGGGTCGCTGGACCCTCCTGTCCCTGGGTTCTGCCTGTGGGTACCACCCACAGCCAAGTCCCTGCCTGCACAAGCAAGAAGGCACAGGAGGCCAACAGGCCCTCAGCAAGGGGCTCAGGTCAGGAACAACTTCCGAAGATATGCCTGAAGGGCAAAGAGGAATTCACTTTTTTTTTTGAGAGGTTTGGTTTCAAGGCAGGACAGACAGGTTAAAACAACCTAACCTCCACGGGTGGGAAAGAGGAGGTTGATGGAATGTATGTAATGCTTTTGAACCTCAGATAAAGACTTTACTGAGGAACCAATTGAGATTAAAAGAATATCCCATCAACCCCCTCATGAATCCTGAAGACATTTAAAACCAAAAGTTAAGAAACATGTAGATTTAAAAAAAAAGAGGACGAAAGATGTAGATTAAAAGTGTATTGCAAATGAAGTTAATGTTAAAAATTTAGTGCCCAACCAGTTCAATTCTCTTCAAAAAGCAGCACTGACTTATAACGGAATTTTCGATGTGCCTTCCCTAATCCTGTTTCTATGTTAGAACACAAAAATAGAACTTGTTCCCTTGGAGTTCACTGGTTGCCATAGAAACAGCATCCAAATGCATTATATTTTCAGGTGAAGAAATGCAGCGCAGATGCTGAAGAAAAACCCTCATCAAATCCAGTACAAACCCAAACCCCTTCAATGATAAATTAGTTGCAAGTACATCCAGTACAGCACTTAAACATGGGCCACAGGCCTTGGGAAGGAGGAGTTCTGCTCACTCAATACAGCTTTTTGAACGTCGACTCAGGGGAAGCAACTGACCTGGCAGGCTGCCCTCTCCTCCAGGGTCTGTGTCCTCTCACAAAGGAATGAAGGTCACCAAATACACATCTCCTTCCCTCTGAGCCAATCATTTTCATGTTTCTCATAAGGACCTGTATTATAAAACCAAGTGGCCCCTCTCAAGAGACTTAAGTTCCTTCATGGGGTTAGGCTAACCATCTTTATCGGGCAATGACAGATTTGATGTCAATCCAAGAAATGACTGGACACGGGCGCATGCCTATAATCCCAGCACTCTAGCAAGCTGAAGCAGGATGTTTGCAGATTTCGGCTTGGCTCTGGCAACTTAGTGAAGCCCCATCTCAAAAAGGAGAGAGACTGAGGAATAGTAACGATAACAACAATGTGCTCTTCATAAAAAAGAAAAGGTCTACTGAATTGCAGGGAAAGATGGTATTTTTCACTGGTCCCAGAAGACCCAAAAGGAAAGCAGCAGACATTTCGACAGTGCAGAGCCTCTGCAAAATCTCACATCAGTGGAGTAAGGTAAGGGGTCAGTCCGCTCCTCTGATCCCACTCCCTCCCTGCTTACCATTCCCTGCTCTGGGCTTCTGACTTCTGCTGCCCCCTCTCGCCATAAAGAAGTTGGTGAAAAGATAAAGGATAGGGCACAAACCAACTCCTAGTAAAGACTGGCCAAGCAGAAGATGCTTGCCTGGGAATGACTTGGCATTTCGCCACACCTGAACTGTACTTAGCCTAAGTGGAAAATTGCATTTCTAGTATATGTGCTGCCGAAGCAAGCACAAAACTTTGGATTTGTGATTCATTCTTTCAATAAACAATCTACTTCTTATCCTGCAACATTCCAGGCTCTTGGATTTCAACACAGAGACACCTGCCCTTGTGGGTTCACGAGGACAGACAATATATATACACTCAGGAACAAAAATAACAGCTAAAATTATTGGATGTGCCAGGAGATGGTAAGTGCTGTGGAAAAAGCAAAAGGGCAAAAGGGAAGGGTCATTTTGACTTTCTACTTCTTGTGACTCTCACAAGTGAAAACTGGTTTCTAATCTCTTCTCATTTCCTACACATTATGCATTAAAGGGGAAAACAGTCCATCCTGATGAAACTCTGCTGGAAAACCTTATTCACATGCAAATTACTCTAAACTGGTTCCCCAGATAGGTCTCTATTCTGAACACTGGGGGCTTGGAAATTACTTAAAACCAGCTCCCAATCTGTAATAGCTACATTATCTTCTTTTAAATCTAGTGAAAAATGATTGCAGTTATTTACTTTTGGGAATTAAGTTACACATAAAACAATATGCAGCTCATTAAATCAATACAACTTTGGTGGTTTACTTACTTTTACCATCTTGCTGCAAAACTGGTGGTTCTGGTCAGGCATGGTGGCCCATATCTATAATCTCAGCACTTGGAAGCTGAGGCAGGAAGGCTGCTATGAGTTCAAGGCCAACCTGAGCTACACAGTGAGTTTAGGCATCCTGAACTATATAACAAGACCCTGTCTCAAAAAACTAAAACCCAAACAAAACAAACCTGGTAGCTCTGCAGTCAGGAATGAGTCCATCATCCTGACTCCACCTCCCAGGCAACCCCAGGTTTACACTATTAGCCTGAAGGATGGTAATTCCCCTGGGTAAACTGGTTATTTTGCTAGGTGGCAATAAAGTGATTCCTTAAATAAACACCACAACTGTTAAGCACCACTGAATGACAAATTCTCAGCTAACCAAAGACAGATTTCTCTGTTCACAAATATGTCCCACCTCTAATTAGGAAAGCAAACCCAAGAGAGACCCCCCCACACACACCCAGTTATAAACAAGCTATATCCCACTGTGCCCAATGACCCCACCCACGGGTCTTCTGTTTAGGCTGGAATTCTCAAGTTTCTCACAGCTCCCATGAGTCAAAGACAAATGCTTCACTTCACAACTATCTAATAAGAGATACTCCCCATAGGGGCAGATTCCAGAAAACATATATACCCAAAGGGTTTCCGTGCTGCTGAATCCAGATGCCAATGGCATTATCTGAATTAGACAAAAAACTGGAGAAAAATGCTCACCTAAGAAGGCACTGTGAACCAATGAGAAATATCAAGAGATGTGTGTTTGAGAAACCCAAACCAACATCCTCAAAGGGAAAACATTTTAGGTCACAATTTGGGACCTGAGAGGATGTCAGCAAAGGAGACTAACTCTTCCTCCTGGAATTCACTGCCTTCAGAATGTGTGTGTGGCTGGTGTCAGACCACCCTGTTGTGTGCACCTCTCAGGGTCTCACCACAGCCATCCACCATCAATGCTAACAGCTCTAAAAATGGCCAACAGCAGCACAGCACAAAACTGTAACATCCAAACTGAAAAACAAACAAACAATAAATTACCTTGAGCTCAAAACAAAATTAGCCAAACCACAGATGTCCAGGTAAATACTGGAACCAGAGTGTGTGGTTGAGGAATTCCTGGCTGCCTGAGTCTAACAATGCACCCCCAAACCAGAGGTCCCAGGAGGGTGGCACTGGGAAAGGCCACCACAAAGCCCCACGCAACTGAGAAGGCAAGCTTATCTCAGTTCCCAGAGCACCAGATTAGAAGCAGCCCATTAAAAGTGAAGAGGAACAGTTAAAAGGCACAGAAGCAGGAAGCAACAGCTGGCAACTCGATAGCATGCAAAAAGACAGCTACACTATTTCACCAAAGGAAAAGCCAGTCAACAATTTAACTGCCACGGCAAAGGGCAACGGCCTAGCTGACCTGTGACGATACCACTCATTACAGTCTTTGCTGAACAGACCAATGACCAATTATATGTTCTGAAGCCATCTCACGTAGGTCAGGCACACCTGCTTTTAAGATGTTCACTTTTTTATTGTTGTAGTAAAATACAGAACACAAAATGTACCATTATGTCTTTCTTGTTTTTTTTAAAGACAGAGTCTTGCTATGTAGCCCCCAGGATGGCCAAGCTTGTAATCCTGTTCCGTCGTCCTAAGTGCTAGGATGACAGGCATGCACCATCACGCCTGCATGATCTTACTTCATTTTTAAGTGTACCATTCAGCAGCACCACATACAGTCATTCACACTGTAGTACAATCATCATCACTGACCTTCTCCAGAAGATTCTCTTCACTCCAAACTAAAATTCTACCCACTAAACCGCAACTCCTCACTTCCCCCGACCCTGGTAACCAGTAACCCATTTTCAGTCTCTAGGAACTTGACTGCTTCAGGCACACGACCTCCTCTAGATAAAATCGTACATGTCTGATGCGTGTGTGCGTGGCTGCTGTCACTTGGCACAAGGTTGATCCCCATTACAGCACGTGTCAAAATCGCCTTCCCTTTTAAGTTCAAACTGTGTGAACATACGTTCTGTCTACCCATCTATCACTCCCCAAAATGGACATTTAAGGTTGTGTCGACCTTTGGGCTATCTTGAATAATATTATTGGCATCGGTTAAAGCAAACCTCAGGACAAGTTCTGATTATTCATTTGTTGCACAAAGTTTTCCATTCAAGTAACTAGCAGAAAGAGCTTACGTACTTGGGACAGGCAGGACCCCGATTCCCAGATTTCATCAAGGCTGAAATGTAGTCAACACAGTCAACAGGGATAAACCAGCCTATCATTCTCTCCATCTTCAGACTAAGAAGATGATGCTCTACAGGGAGGACAGGAGGAAGAATCCAGCGGGAATGAAGAGTGTAGTCGAGCAAGTCCAAGACACTATGACTCAGCATAATGCAGTGTGAGCAAAAACTATGGTGAATTTCATTAACAGGAACAGTACAATAGAGGATACACTGATATAAACGCCCCATCACACACACTCTCGCCTCGAACATGCTCATCCCATCCTTACTGCCACTTTCTGAAGCAGGTCTCAAAGTCCTCTCTCGTGTGTCTGCCTCGGCGTCAACACTGATTCAGAAGGTCACCTTTCAGGCTGGGGCTCTAGCCCAACAACACAGCGCCTGCCTGGCAAGCACAAGGTCCTGAGTTTGAGTCCTGATATATACACAGATACCTTTCAAGGTCATTTAGCATTCATCATATTTATCACACTTAGTAGAAATTCATGAAACAAACGTGTAGAACTGCTTTAGAATGATAGGTACGAGTGTTCCAACCAAGATTTTGAGAGGGACTAATGGTGCGTCTTTCACTGTCATTTAAACACTCACTTTAAACTTCAATCACGTCTCGTAGGTCGCTACTGAGACTCTGAGGCTTCTGAATCAAGCACTTCACTCGTGAACCAGAGTAAGAACTGGCAGGAAGCAACGATATGCAGAACTGAACAGCTGGCAGTCTGGGGATTCCTTAAGAAAGTGATGTCCAGGACCCTCCCCACAGAGACTTCACCAGTCCTTCGTGGGCACCAAAGTACTGGGCACTTGTGGGAGGTCTTGTTGAGATGGGGTCTCCCTATGTGATCCCAGGCTGGCCATAAACTCACATTGATTCTCCTGTCTCAGCTTCCCAAGTGCTGGGATTACAGGTGTAGGCTGCCATACCCAGCAGTACTGGGAATTTTAAAAGCTTCCCGGGTGATTCCAACATTCAAGCCATGATTTTGAACCACTACACAACCAGAACAATCAAGAAATGGAGCCAGGTATGGTGGTACACACCTCTAATTCCAGTACTCGGTAGGCTGATGCAGGAGGACCACTATGCATTCGAGGCCAACCCAGGCTACACAGTGAATAAACTCCCAAGAAATGGATGGCTACACTCAAGAGCCTATGAGTTTTCACAAACATGTAACAGAAACAATGTATTCCCTAACCTTAACTTTCTCATAATCTGAAGCTAAATATTTTTCACTGATGTATCAACTATTGTAACAGCCCAACTAACCTGTTTTTGAAACTGTTCCATTGATGTTTATCTTTTTTCTTTAAAATAAAATAAAAAGTATTTTCCACTGAGTTAAATATAAATGGAAAAGCCAAAGTAGAATACTCTTCCCTGGTGCATACATGCAATTATAACTGACCCAGGCCTAGGAAAGTGGGGCCCTGGCCAGCCTGCAGGCAGCCGGGGTGGAAGGGCCCCAACGCAGAGCAGATCTTCTGGGCTCACTGGTTCCCCCTCTAATCCCAAAGGCACAGACAGGACGAGAAGAGGAATGAGGTTATGTGATTCTTATTGCCAGCAATGAATGTAACTGAAACCCGGCTGTCTTGCCACCTGGAGGGTAGGGAGGATAACACTGAAAGAACCAGGCCAGAAATCCAGGGCTAATCTCTTCCCACTTTTTTTTCCTGAGTCTTCTCATCATACTATAGACAGCCAGCAATCTAGGACAGGCTCGTGTTTCCAAGGGCTTCTCTGCAGTTTCCCAGGGAGGAATGCTGTAAATGCTGGCCGGATGCCAGGACTAATCCAAAATGAACAGCATCGCTGATCCCTCTGGAGCCTATGGCTTTAGGGTCTGGCTGACACCCAAGTTCCCTGAGAGGCAGAGCCCCGGAGGGGCCCTCTGCGCACGGCAGTCAGGGGCAGTGAAAGGTGGGCAGCTCTTCCCAGGCTCTGCGCCACCAAGGCCATTCAGAACGTAAAGAGCTTTCGCCAGCTCCAAAAAAGGAGACAAAGCTACGCTTCTGCTGTGACTGTTTCCCTACTGTCTCAACACTGTAATGTGACTCTGGGATTCATAATTTACTGGTGTGCAACCAGTTACAGGCACTATGAAGAGAGTCAACCGGAGGGACAAACCTTACAGGTGAAGCTGTGCCCGGAGAACCAGCTTGCTGATGGAAGCTGCACCCTATCTTTCTAAGGCCTGGCGGTGTCGGGTCAGATCCCTGCCACGTCAGGCACCCAGCACAGGGCAGAAGCCCAAGGACTCTACCCAGGTTCTCCATCTCACTCACAGAAGTGTTCAATGTGAAGTTTCCTCCTTTGAATTGGCTGTGAACGCCCCAGAACCTGGAATATCCTGTAGCTAGATTTTATTACAATCAAAGGTCTAGTCAATACTGAAACACTAGATGCTTTCCCTCTGTCATCTTCAACAAGGCAAAAATGTCCTTTCAATTATGCTCAAAGTTCTACTGTAACAAGAAAAGGAAATCAGAGGGATACAACCACATAGATTGGAAAAAAAATTAAAACTATCTTTGTTTGTAGATGACATAGCTGCCTACAAAGATTTCAAAGAATTTTAAAAAAACAGTTCTGAATTTAAGAATCAAGGTTCAACTGGATGTGGTGATGCACACCTGTAGTCTCAGCACTCAGGAGACTGAGGCAGGAGGATCACTGCAAGTTCCAGGCCAGCCTGGGCTACAAAGTGAGGCCAAGGCCAGCCCAAACTGCATAGGGAGAGCCTGTCTCAAAAAGACCCCCCACCAAAGGCAGGGTTGCAGACACCAGGTTAATACACAAAGGTCAACTGCTTTCCTATACACCAGCAAAAACAAAATTTGAAATTGTGAGTAATCAACTTCATCTGCTACAGTATGACACTGTGTTCCAGACTGCTGCCCTCCTTCAAAGTATATTACATGGGTATGGACAGCAGCATAAAGTGAATACCCTAGTCCGAAGAAACCCAGAACATAAAACTGACAGCCATGTGAAGTCCCACACCTCAGGGATAGACAGTCCTCAGTCCCCAACGAGCAGGGCAAGCTGTGTGCAGCTCTGCATGCGTCTCTTTCGACGGCTGGGACCCACAGAGCACGGGACAGCTGCAGTGAGTAGGGTGCCACCGCGCCCAAATCACAGTCAGGCGGGACACTAACATCCAGTCTCCTGGACTTCCAGAGCACCAGCTTCAAGTGCAAAGCTTTAAGCTGAATTTGAAAATCCACAGACATAAAGACAGACACGTCAATTTACCATGCTCTGAAAATCCACTTCATAAACCACATATGTGCTGACAGGCTTCCCTATTCTGAAGACCAATGGGGTTCGTTCTGGTTTTCTAAGGCTGAAAACCTCAGCAGTTGCCCCTCTCATTTTGTGTGTGTGTATGTGTACATGTGCGTGCCCATAGCATTGTAACTGATCTCTGGTGATGACATGTGAAGGTGCCATAAGACCATGTGAAAAAAAAATAGAATAAAAAATAAAAATTTTTGGGCTGGGAGTTTGGCTCAGTGGCTTAAGCGCCTGCCCTGGCAGGCGCGAGGTTGTGAGTTCAATCCCCGGTGCCGCAAAAAAAAAAATAAAAAAATAAAAAAAATAAAAAATAAATAAATAAATAAAATTTTTTTTAAAAAATTAAAAAAAAAAAAACAAAAAAAAAGACCACGTAAAACACACACTCCAGAATCAGCAAAACCTTGGTTCAGACACTGCCCTATGACTGCACCTCAGCCCAAGGGGGGAATTTTGTAAACTCTATCTTGTGTTCTTATAAAGATGAAAAAAAAGAACACATGTAAAGGAAGTGGACACAGCTTGTGGCACAATACAAGGTCCCTGCCCTACACAAGAGCCCCCAGCTACATTCTCAGCACCTGAGTGAGAGACACGGCACGGCAGCTAGGTCTGTGTGCTCTCCTTCGTGACACCTTCAGACGTCACAAGGGTCAAGGAGACCTGAACCCTCCTCTTGACCAGGCCATACACACTGAAGCTTACCAAGCTGCACCTTTTCTGCAGGTCTAAACTTAAGAGTTTTCTGCTTTTCTGTTGCTAAGGAAATACCAGATGGAATACATTTCTTCCTCCAGAATAAACAATCTACTTAAAACACAGAGATGTACTGAGGGCCCCCAATCTGCCTTTGCACAGTTTTTAAATTATGGGGAGAGGAGACCTTAAACACACCCCCGTACCTTTCTTCGATGTGTCCACCGGCAAAGCTACTGGGTCTCTTTCAGAGCACACTGACATTTTGTCTGCTTTTGTTTTTTGGTTTTTTGGTACTGGGAATCCAACCCACCCACAACCTCCTGCCTACCAGGCAGGCGCTTAAGCCACTGAGTAAATCCCCAGCCCTATTTTGACACAGGGTCTCACTATACAGTTCAGGCTGGCCTTGCGCTCACTTTGTAGCCCAGGTTGGTCTCAAACTCACAACAATCCTTTTGCCTCAGCCACCCAAGTGCTGGGGTTAAAGGTGTGCACCACCACACCCAGCTTTCATCTGCTTTTGGATCTGTCTTGAAACAGAGTTCAGGACTTGGGAAGGATTCCCACCCCTCCCCCACCCACAAAAGGAATGAATCTGTGTGCTCCAACTAGAAGAGTCTTGTTTCCTCTGTATGTGGCCAGCTCTCAACACGGGAGGTGATGCAAGACACAGAAAGCAACAGGTAAAACACAGCAGCATACAAGCACTCAACACCCTGAGGGTTCCCTGGAGAACAGAGGTGTCCGGGAGGAAGAGGCGCTGGCTGCGCTAAGGCTCCCATCTCCAATCTCAGGTATCTCTATAGTCTCATCTGTGAGGCAAAAGGGAAGTAACAGCTAATCCCAGTACTTTCGGCAGCTAAGACAAGAGGATCATAAGTTTGAGCCCAGGCTGGGCAACTCGGCAAGGCTGTCTCAAAGAAAAAAAAGGAGGGGGCAGAGGTTTGCTCAGTGTGAAGACCCTGGATCCAATCCCTAGTACTGCTCCAGCTGGGAGAACCCCTAAGGGCCACAATACAATGGCCTGCCTGATGCTAAGTTACGAGGCAGCTGACAAGTGCCAGAAAGGCCCCTCTGTGCCGGCCTGTGTTGGCCCAGTTACACACAACCCAGTTTGGACTTCATTACTAAGCAATGGCTGACTTGTGGACTCTGCAAAGGACACAAACATTGGTAGATGTCCACAAACAGAAACACTGTAAGCAGTGCTGGGATATTTGCCCCCCACCTTTTTTTTTGCCTAAACCTTGAATAAATCTATGCAAGGTTGTGAAGCTCTAATGGCTTTCAAGAAAAGACCCACAAACCAGGTGTGGTGGGTGCTTTTCTCCTTGCTGAGATAAAATACACAACACCCAAGGTTAAAGGAGGAAAGGTTCATTTACCTCACAGTTTGTGGAGATTTCAGGACGTAATCTGCTGGCTCCAAGGCAGGGTGGCTCATGACAGAGGGCATGACAGTTCACAGTGGTGGAAAACAGCAAAACCAACAAGAGCGAAAGGGGAGGAGTGTGAGAGAAGGCTCTTTCTGTCCCTTGCACTGTATGCAGGCCACCCACCCCGGGGGAGGGGTGCAGCACTCACACCCATAATCCCGGCACTGGACCATCCATCATTCTCACATTCTAGGAGCCCGTCCCCAGTCCCCACACCTGTACACAAGACACAAACCGTAACAGTGGTGCATACCTATAATCCCAGCCCTCGGAGAGGGTGAGGTAGGAGGACCACAAGTTTGAGTCCAGGCAATCTAGAGCCTTAGCATGACTGTGTCTCAAAAACAAAAAAGAAAAGGGCTGGGAATGTAACTCCCTGTGAGGGCCCTGGGTTCTGCACCCAGCACTGGGGGAAGGAGAAAGGGGACTGCAAAATGCTTCCCTTGTATCCTTAGCATAAAAATTTGTGGTCACCCCCCCAAAGAGATGAAAGAACTTCACAGCTTCCCTGACTACGTGTGAACTAAACCAAAATTCTAACAATCCACTTCCTACAACCAGACAACCAGTTTTACAGCAAGAACACCCAACCAATTAGCCCTTGTGAAACAACACAACTCTATCTCAGGCTTCAAAAAATAACACAGGGCCCACAAGGGACCTCCCCAGGTTACTTTCTTGGGATGTCAGCACCTGGGTAACTGCTGTCACCTCATGATGTCACCTTCCTGGGTCAAGACGTAAGCATTACAGCATCAGCCTGCATCTGCTGGCACAGAGCCCCTCACAAGTACTTGTAGACAGGAGCACCGGGCACAAACACACCCTGAACATGTCTTATGGAAAGACACGCCCTCGTTAAGGGAAACAGGGGTTCTGGGGCTTATACCTGAAAGACCAAAGCAGCCAAGGAATCGGTGTGGCCCTGGCGCTCGTGCCCACTGGAGAGCAGACCCTGCTCCCACCTCAGATGAGGGGAAGCTATTTAAAAGTACTTCATATGCACTTCACCTTTTGAGATAACTCAGTTGTGCTGATACAGCAAAGTTGCTGCTTAGAATATTTTTCACACTAATGCTTCCCAGGGTACCTTGGTCCAACTTTTAAACTGCTAATTAAATCTTTTTATTGATTGATTGATTAAATCCCAAAGTATTAAAGGTATTTATTTCTGCAGGGATGCAGAGAAGACAAGGATTTCTAAAAGACAAAGTGCCAAAATCAAAACTCCTATTGGGCTTAGTGTGGTGGCACATGCCTGTAATCCCAGCATTCAGGAGGCTGAGGCAGGAGGATTGCTGCAAGTTTGAGGCCAGCCTGAGCTAGTGAATTCAAGGCCAGCCTGCACTACATAGCAAGACTGTCTCAGAAAAACAAAAAAACTAAACAAACAATAAACTTCTGTTGGCTCCAACAGCAGTACACCTTCAGGTCCACAAGAGAAAAAGCGGCATTAAACATGACAATTCTGCCTGCTGACTGAGATTTTACAACTAAACTGTGTAATTGTTACTCCAGTAAAATGCAAACAACAGAACAAACCTACTAGGGAGGGAAAAGGCAGTTTGGTATAATAACTACAATCAGCCCACAGGATTTCTTTTTTTCTTTCTCTTTTTTTTTTTTTTTTAAACCGGGGATCGAACTCACAACCTTGCGCCTGCCAAGCAGGAGCTTACACCACTGAGCTAAAAATCCCAGCCCACAGGATTTCTTGCCATCAAAATTCCCTTCATAGCCAGGAACAGTGGCGTATACCATGCAATCCCAGTAAGGCAAGAGGATCACGAATTTGAGTTCAGCCTGGGCAACTGAGCAAAAACTGTCTGAAAGGAGGAGTGGGAGCCTCAGGGTGAAGACCCTGGATCCAAATCTTAGTATGAAAAACCAAAAAGCTCAGTTTATGTGTGTGCGGAGTACTGAGCAAGGTCTTGCTACAGTTTAGGCCCATCTCTTTTTCTTTTTTCTACAGTAGAGGAGACTGAACCCCAGCCCCTGGCAATGAACTATCTCTCCTCCCTTTATTTATTTACTTATTTTTTTTTGTGGCACCGGGGATCGAACTCACAGCCTTACACCTGCCAGACAGGTGCTTAAGCCACTGAGCCAAACTCCCAGCCCTAGTTTTTTGAGGCAGGGTCGCACTATGTAGCCAGGCCGGCCTTGAGCTCACAACGCGCCGCCTACCTCAGCCTCCCGAGTGCTGGGATTAAAGGCGTGCATCTCTCCTCCCCTTCATCTTTCATCCGAGGTCTCATGAAACTGCCTGGGAGGGTGAGAATGCAAGATCCTCCTGCTCAGTCTCTTCAGTGCTGGGCTCACAGACCGGACAGCATCACCGTGCCCCATCTTGCTTTGCTGTTTTTGACAGGATGCCAAGTATAGAGACCCAATCTGTCACTTTTGTTCCCTTATAACACTGGAGATTGAACTCTGGGCCTTCACACTGAGCTTCATCCATCCTTGGGCCCTTTTGATTTTTTAAATTTTGAGGGCCGGTGTAAGCCCCTGCCTGGCAGGAATGAGGTCGTGAATTTGATCCCCAGTACAAAAATACATACATACATACATTTTGAGATAGGTTCTCTTCCAGGCTGGGTACAAATTTGGGATCCCCTTGCCTCAGTCTTCTAGACTGGTGGAATTATGTGTGTGTACCAACATGCCCAACATCTGCTACCTCTTATTGGAATGTGATAGCTACAAAAGGGGACAGCTCATATAGCCACTCCCCGGTTGTTTTATATCTGGATGTTCCCAGCTTTTCAGATATGGCCATTAGAAGAAGCAGAGAAAGATCAATCAGCTTTTGATGGCTAATCACTAGCTGTCCTGCACAACAGTCCACTGTGAATGGAACCTCTGACCAAGACGCTAGCAAGAAGAGCAGCAGCGCACACCTGCGATCCCAGCCTTTGGGAGGCTGAGGCCAGAGAATTGCTGCGAGTTCGAGGCCCACCTGAACTACAAAAGCAAGACCCTGTCTCAATCAGCCACATAAGCAAGCAAAAAACCACTCACCCTAACAGACTCTACCTGCAATGCTTACAGGCAACAGCTCTCTGGGCACTGAAAACCTCTCTGTGACACCTGACCACCACCAGTAGGATAAAAGGACTCAGGGAACACAAAGATATCCCCGTCCGCCGTCACTCTCTTCCAGAGGTAAAGTCAAACGCAGGTTGCAGAGATCTTTAAACCTACCAGTCAACCCCACAATCCTCTGTATTCCTTCACAAGTCATTCAGGAAAGACATGTGGCGACACAAATGACAGACAATCACCAGATCCTCAGCCGTCTGTTTGTTTGCCCACAGGAACACGCTGCGAGTCTGCACGCGTGGTCACTGGCAGTCACTGCACAAGCGTTTCTGCCCCAGGAGCCCTGCTCCACTCAGTACCTTGAGATTACCCACCCTTGTTTGAAACAGCGGGCCAAGTAAGCAGAGTCTGGACTAAAGCCTTGTAATAGCCCGAGGGACTCCGGGAAAATCAGAATACATTCTCATGCTTTCCCTTCTACCACATGACACCAGCTCTAGGTCTGACTGAGCACTTGCCTGCACCGGGCAAGCTCTGCATGCAGCATACGTTCTCTAGGCTCCCAGCGCACTGCCAGGGGATTCACTCAGCAGCCAAACCCAGACCGGCCACCATGCCTGCAGTAGTTGGCAGACGATGTACTAGCAGCAATTTTTCCAGTTAAGTGCCAACTTTCCTAGAGTATCCACATGCTTAGGGAATGCAGTTGGACTCAGACCAGCTAGCAATTACTAAATGCCTACTGAGGCACGGGGCTCAATGTATTTAAATGTTGTATTCCAACCTCAAGGGAACCTTGGACCCAGTAGGGTCTAGGATCTGTTTTGCAGCCAAGAAATCTAATGCTAGGGGAAAGGAAGAGTAGTTTATCTGAGATCACACTGCCCATTAAGAAATTTGGACTCCTCATCCTATATATTCAAGAATCACTACTAGATGGATCAAGGTATAACCTAGGCAGGCAAAACTTAATACAGCTTTTAGAATACAGAATACAGTTAATACTTTGGTTCATGAATGCTTCTGTTCATAAACCATTTGGTTCTCAAAAGTATCTGGTAAAATTTTGCTTCCCTTCACAAACTCCACATCCAGTAACAAACAACCCCAGCCATCCTCTCCACAACAAGACACGAACCCAGCTTATGTTCCCCAAAATCATAAAACAAATGAAGTCTGTAAAGTGAGGTACATCTGACTTAAAGGAGGCACTTTTCTCATCAACCACAAAAGAAGGGTTCATAAATTCATATACATTTAAATTAAGATCTGAGCTGGCCATGGTGGTGCACTTCTGTAATCCCAGCACTTAGGGAGGCTGAAACAAGAGGATATCAAGTTTGAGCCCAGCCTGGGCAACTTAGTGAGATCTTGTCTCAAAACAAACAGGCTGTGTATACAACTCAGTGAAGGTCCCGGGTTCAACCCGCAGACAGCTTCCATCTTCTGTATCAAAAGATATAGGGAGCAGAGTAAACAAACAAAGTATCTGCATAATCATTACCCATAAAGATGAGGTACTTAAATCCTACTAAGAACTGCCAATGTATTCTAAAAATATAAACAACTTAAAAAAAAAAAGCAGGCGTGATAGTGCGCACACCTGCAATCTCAGCAATCAGGAGGCTGGAGGATCACTGCAAGTTTGACACCAGCCTGGGCCACACAGTGAGTTCAAAGCTAGCCTGAACTATGTAGTGATACCTTGTCTCACTCAAAAAAGCAAGCAAGCAAAAGCAAAGCAAAGCAAAGCAAAGCAAAAGACAGGAAGAGGCATTTCAAACACAGGCAAGAGATAAACACATGCAGGAACGCTCAGTCTCATCAAGCTGCACTGCCCTGTAACCCACGTTACAATGACATTTTGTATCCATCAAGACTCACAAAAGTCTATGAGTACGATGACAGAGAAAACACAGTTCGACAGTCTGGGATGTGGAAAGACAAACTCTTTCAACTAGCTGGCATCATGGCATCCCTGCCAGCCCAGCAAGTCCCACTCCTGGGTGTTTGCTGAGAAACCTGCTTGTGTGTCACATGCCACACTGCTGACAGTGACCCTCTCCAGTAAAAACCCTCATGACCGAATGCCCACTGATCCAACGACAAGTAACCTGTACCCCACTCACATCTCACTTTCTGTTCCATGGCTGGGCATTAAACAAGGAAATGGTAACTGGTAAACTGTCAACGATACAAAGCTCAAGCACAGCAGAAGCAAGCAATGCGCTGTTTAGCAGTACATGCAACTGGCGGTCCCAGTGGTACGTCCTCTAATCTGGCTATTCAAGAGGCTGAGGCAGAAGGACCACTAGCTTGAGCCCAGTGTGGGTAACTACAGAAGATCTTGTCTTAAAATGAAAAATGGTTGGTTATATAGATCAGTGCAAGGACCTGGGTTTGATCGGGGGGGGGGGGGCAGTAGTAGAAGCAGCTGAAACAAAAGGGAGGAAAAAAGGCTGTCTAGTCAACACCCAGGACAGCAAGGACGTGAGGCAGGGAAAGACACACACAGGGAGCAGCAGAGGGGCCGAACTTGATCGTCACTCAAATTTAGAGTGCAAGTCAGACATGGTGGTGCACGTCTGTGATCCCAGCACTGGGGAGGCTGAGACAGGAGGATCACCAGGAGTTTGAGGCCCACTTCGACTACATAGTGAGTTCAAGGTCAGTCTGAACTACACAGCGAGACCCTATCACAAAACAAAACAATCAAATTTAGAGTGCAAACCAAACCACTGTATCAATCACTTGTCACTGAGTTTTACAGAAACTGGAGTATTTCAGAGTGGGTTGAAGCAATCTTCTCTGCGATATAGTAGACCACCATCAGTATGAAGCAGAGCTACCTGTTCCCAGACACAGGCACTTCGTGATCCTGGACAGTACGTGGAGGGCTTTTGTAACCTCATGTTTACCTACAGGGAAAAAGGGGCCTGGAGGTTACATAGCCTGTGCCTGTCCACTGCCCGTGTCTGCAAATTCCAGTGAGTGACTGTCCATTCTCACCTTCAGTACCAAGAGTCACAGTGGTACTCATCTGTCACCTCCTGGGAAAGTACACTCTATTTTCAGCAGCACTCAAACACACTGGGATACAGACAACCTCACCTAATCATGAAACAAAACACTGAGTGACTCTCTCAATCCTCCCCTAAGACAAGGCAATAGCAATGACTACATAACAGTAAAGAACAGTAACTTCCAGGATAACTTGGTTGCAGGAGCTAGAGGTGTAGCTCAGTGGTAAAGCGCTTACATAGCATGTGCAAGGCCCTGGATTTGATCCTCAGCATGGTAAAAAAAAAAAAAAATTCAAGAGACAGAATGGTTGCAAATTGTATTAAGCACCACCTGAAGGTCCCCAATGAATCAATCCTTCATCCTTTACTTTCAAACAGAAGCTGTTCAGCAACAAGCCCAGGGAGAAAGATGGGTTCTGAAAGATCATCTTTAGCTCAGATAACAAAGATGTGCTGTGGAGTAATAAAACCGGGGGGGAGGGGGGTACCCAGGTGCGGTGGTACACACCTGTAATCTCAGCACTCAGGAGGCTGAGGCAAGAGCATCACAAATTTGAGGCCAGACTAAGCTACCTAACAAGACCTTGTCCAAAAAAAGAAAAAAAAAAGGAATGTGAAGAGGGATCTCCTATCCCAAGTCTCACATACCATACTGCCTAAAAAGATCAACTGAAATAGTACTTGAATAAAAGGACACAGAAAGCAAGTCCCATGTTACAGACATAAAATTCAACCTCTTGCAGGGGGTTTAGGTCAGCAGCTTAAGCGCCTGCCTGGCAGGCCTGAGGTTGTGAGTTCGTGGATCCCCAGCATCAAAAACAAACAAAAAAACCTCCCATAAAACGCAAGCTCTTAACCACACCACGCACTCAGGTCTCCATACAAGACCACCTGCAACTGATGTGTCCCGAGACAATACTCACCGGAAATACTCACCGGATCGGTTTTAACCTCCTAGAACACTGAGAAAACCAACTACGTATCCTAAAACTCTGCTCAGAGAGAAGACTGAAAGGAAAAGGGGATGTTTAAGCAGAAACTCTTGATCATAGCTTCTGGTAGGTTTAGAAAGAAACTGTGCTGTAATCAGAAAGATAAATAGCAAGTATTGGCAAGGATGTGGAAAGCTGGAACCCTCATATGTTACCAGTAGGAATGGAAAATGGGACAATCACTTTGGAAAGCAGTCTTGGCAGTTCTTTTAAAGGTAACTAAACAGACACCATATGACCTAGGTATATATACACTCAAGACAAAAGAAAACATCAGGACTGGGGATGTAGCTCAGTGGTACAGCACCTGTTCAGCAAGTGTAAGACGACCCTGGGTTTAATTCCTGGCGCACATACACATACCAAAAAAACATCGTTTTTGTTTTTGAGACAAGAGTTTCACTCAAGTTACCCAGGTGGGATTTGAACTTTCTATCCTCCTACCTCAGCCTTCCAGAGTGCTGGGATTACAGGTATTTGCTACCACATTCAGCACAGAAAACATATTTCTACATGCACATACACACAAAAAAAAACTTGTACATGAACATTAAGCAAAACTACTCGTAAAAGTTAAAACACACATGAACTGATGTCTAGATGGTGTTACTTGTAAGAATGCAAACAGATTTCCTAAGATGAAAAAAAGATACTCCCTTTAGGATAGCGAACTGTATAGCATGGCAATCAATCCTGAGGCACCACGCTGCCCTTTGAAGGACTGCTGTTCAGTATCCAAGAATCACTGCGCGGGAGAGGAGAAAGCAATTTCACTCGTCCACACGAAAGTCAGGCACCACCAAGATAGCGCTTGCCAATACTAGAGCTGCTGGAGGCCCCTCTCCCTCTGCTACGCCTGCTCAAGAGTTAGGAGGGACCTTCAGACTTAAAGCCCTTCAAAAATTAAACTGCTCTGGCCCCGTTTTCTGAGCAAGACAGAAAAATGTTACATTACTTTGATTCTGCGAGCCATTTCAGAATGAGATAACAGAAATACAGGCAACTCAAGTCACTTGCGTGGGAAGCTGCAGTGCAAACTGTGCTAGGGTTAGACGTCAGGGCTGGGGACAACTGACAGGATGCAACCTGGGAAAGGAAGGAAAGATGGTTTGGGGTTTCTCTTTTTTGGGAGAAGCAAGGGGGTTTCGGGAATTGAACTTACGACCTCGTGCTTTCCAGGCAGGCGCTGTGCTGCTGAGCTATATCCCCAGCCCCTCTATTTCATTTTTTACTATTTTTCTCATAGGCTGCTCTGGAAGAAACCTGGCCAGATACTGAGGTGTCACTACTTGAACCACTTCCTTGGCCCCCGGGTCCACATTTCACAGCTGCCAAAAAAAAAAAAAAAAAAAAACGAACTCCAAATCGGTTTTAAAGTGCAAACAAGATGTGGGAAGGTTTCTAGCCACTAGCAGGCTTCTGGATTCAAGTCCTGCAGTGCTCACAAAGTAGGCCAGAGGCCATGTGCACATCCACAGTCACAGCGGTACTGCCATAGCCAAGATGTGGAAGCCAGCTGGGTGGGGGCACATGCCCATAATCCCAGGAAGCTGAGACAGGAGACTGCCGAGGCTGAGGATGTATATGAAGAGCTGGTGATGTAGCTAAGTAGCACAGTGCTTGCCTACAATGTGTGAGGCCCTGAGTTAGAGTCCTACTCTATTGAAATAATTTTTAAAAAGGTCAGGCGTGGTGGGCACACATCTCTAACCTCAGCACTTGGGGGAAGCTGAAAGAGGACTGAGTTCAAGTCCAGCCTGGACTACATGGTAAGGTCTTGCCTCAAAAAAGCAAAGCAAAACAAAACAGAATTGAAAGCAAACCAGGTGACTACCAACAGAAAGGGTGAGTGAAGAAAAGATGATATATATATCCAAACAATGGAGTATTATTCAGTCTTCGAATGCAATGAAATGCTGACACAAGCCACAACACAGATTAGTCTGGAGGATGCTGTGCCAGAAGACACGAGCTAGTCACAAAAAGGCAACTGCTATCTGATTCTACTTGTACAAGGCATCTGTAACAACAAAATCCACAAAGTAAAAGGGTAACCGCCAGTCTGGAGAAAGAGGTACTAAAAGGAGTAACCATTCAAAGGATATACTTTCAGTTTTTGTTTTGCTCTGTTTTTTGGAGACAGGGTCTCACTATGCAGTTCAGACTGCCCTTGAACTCATTACGTAGCCCAGGCTGGCCTTGTACTCACAGCAATCCTCCTGCCTCAGCCTCCCTAGCCTGGCTACTTTCAGGTTTTGTTTTTGTTTTTAAATAAATTTAAAAAAGTTCTAGAGCTCAGCCAGGCCTGGTGGCACACATCTGTAATCCCGGCACTAGAGAAGCCAGGGCAGAAGAATTTGAGTTTGGGACCACCACTGACTGTACAGTGAAACTTTTAACAAAAAAAGCTCTAGACAAAGATAATTGGGAAGGGAATAGGCGGAAGGAGAAAAGGGAAGAGGAAAAGATATAAACCTGTATATATGTATATGTAAGATAACTAAAAAGAACACTGCTGAATGTACTCATTATTGAGAGAGAACAATTAATACTCATGATTAGATCAATCTAGCATGTCTATATCTGATAATGTAAGAAACCATTTTAAAGATAACGATGTGCAATATTGCAACCATTGTCAAGCTTCTATCTACCGGCTGTGTAAACCTGCAATGTTGTGTATTTACTCTCGTCGTTTGCTTGTCGTTTTTACTATATATGTCGTCTTTTTTGTTGTTGTTGTTTTTGTTTGTTTTTCTTCGCTCAAATAAAAAAGAAAAAAGCTCTAGAGCTCTGCTATACACCATGTGCATGTAGTTAATGCTGCTTTACATTTAAATCTGTTAAGGATGATGAGCTGTGTCACGTATGTTCGAACACCAATAAAGCAGGCAGGTAGCTTTGCTCCAGAATCCTCGACTCCCACCAGGGAAAGAATCAACAGAGACGACATACAGTGTTCAGTAGACACCCAAAACCAACGGAACTGAATGTCACGATCTTGTAGTATTCAAAATATTTGTATGACAAATAAACCATGGAGTAAAACCAAGCAGGTGGGACTGAGTGCCCTGCAGTCCACTGACACTCAGGGGCCTTACTCCACCCCGCTTTCAGCTGGCACCCAGCACCTGCGTGCTGCTCCCACTCACCAGAGAGGTTCAGAGTGCTTCACAGAAAAAACAAAACAAAACAAAACCCACAGGCACAATAAGGAAGAGGGGCAGGTGAGGGCAAAGGTCAAATTCTAGAATCTCTGCCCTTGATGATAGAGTCCTCCAGACCTAACCATTAGGCATTACTTCCAAGTCAGCCTGGCCTCGGCCCCATCCACACCACCTTCTAGGCCCACAGCTCGGCCTTCACAATGTGACAAAACCGGCCAGCTCTGTCCCAAGCACGGCTCACCACATGAGAGGGGAAAGCGAGGGAGGGGACACATGAAAGGAAAGGTACCAGACAGAGGCGGACAGTGTTCTCTAAGAACTCAAGAACAAAACCAGAGAGCACTGTGCTCATCTAGGTTAACCCTACCATCACAGTTTTGGAAAGAAGAGCCCTTCCCCTGATGAAGGCCAGGCCTTTGCCGCCCTGGAGCCCACTCCCACATTCCGTGGGGACTAGAGAAGGAAGAGAGCAGCACACTCCCAACATCGTGATTCAGTCCCCAACTAACCAGACCCAGAGATGCTGGTCCACGAACTGGGGTCTTTTCTCTGCCCACAGCCCTACGGAGACCTCACCCGCCCCCATCCCCCACACCCTGAACTGTCCACAGGGCAGTGCCCATCAGGAAGCCGCACCAACACCTAATGGTCAGGACACTAGAGTTTCTCCCATTTTATCTAAGACCTGTCATCAAAGCAGGTTGACAACAGCACGACTGTGTCCCAGTCCCCTTTCAAAGGTTCGCTCACCACACGGGGAAGTCACTGCCTGGCTGGGTGACCCAAACAGAGAACATCCCCTTGCCCAACAGCCCTGCTTAGGAAACTGGGTAGGTCACTGTGAACAGAGGGAAGTCCAAACCGGCTCCTGGAAGACAGGGGAGGGGAGCTGGGGCTGGCTGTCTCAAAGAAGTGAGGAAATCACAGAAATGGAATGAGAGCTGTCTGTCAGAGAACCCAGGATGGGAATGTGGATTTTAAGTTAGAATAATTATGCCACAAGAATCTATTATATTTTGACCATGTACTTTTCAACTAGGACTATACAGCTAAAATTTACACACTGCTTACTTCACCATTTCTACCATTTTCTCTGGACCAGGTAGTTCTCATACATACTCAAACCCAAATTCACGGTGGCACATATCTGTAATCCCAGCCTAGGATATGTAGTGAGTTCAAACCCAGTCTAAACTACATAGTGAGAAATTACCCCACCCCCGCCAAAAGCCAAACTCATTATTCAGAAACATTTTTCATTTTACAAAGTAGAAGAGACAAGACAAGACGAGTCTGTAATCCCAGTACTCAGGAGGCAGAACCAGGAGGATGGTCATGAGTTCACCAGCCTGGGCTGCAAAATGAGTTCAAGGTCTGGTTAAACTACACAGCAAGACCTGTCTTAAAAGAAGAAGAAAGGAAAAGGAAAAGAGAAAAATGAGACGAATACAGTGGTTCACACCTACAAACCCCAGCTACCTGGGAGAATGAGGGACCACAAGTTGAAGGCTAGTTTGGGCGACTTAGCAAGACTGTCATGAAACACAAACCAAAAAGGACACGCATACATGAAGGCTGGCGATACAGCACAGTGGCAGCCAGACTGCTGCAAGTTTGAGGTCAGTGCGAGACCCTGTCTCACTCCGGCCCCAAGTCTCAGCACTAAAGCACCCCTGGTTCAATACCAAGAACAAAAACAACAAAAGGGAAGTGAGCCGGGCGTGGTGGCGCAGGACTTTAAGCCCAGCAGTCGGGAGGCTGAGGCAGGAGGAGCCTTGTGAGTTCGAGATCAGTCTGGGCTACAAAGTGAGTTCAAGGCCAGCCTGAACTGCATAGTGAGACCCTGTCTCAAAAAATAGGGCCGGGGATTTAGCTTAGTGGCCTAAGCACCTGCCTGGCAGGCACGAGGTTGTGAGTTCGATCCCCGGGACCAAAAAAACACAAAACAAAACAAAAGTGAAGTGAAAACTCTGCTAGCCACAACTGTTAAATAAATTACCACTGGTCTAGCCCAGGAAGCTGGCCACCTGTGCAGATGTCAGGACCCTTAAAACACCTGCCTCACTCTTCCCAGGAATATTCTGGAGTCTTTCTTTCTTTCTTTTTTCTTTGCAGGGGAAGGTGGGGAGTTGAGACAGTCTTGTCATGTAGTGCAAGCTTGCCTTGAACTTGCTTACGCAGCCCAGGCTGGCCTCAAACTCACGGTGATCCTCCTGAGTGCTGGGGTTACAGGTCAGCACTCCCATGCCCTGCTCCCCCAGGGATACTGTAACCATGCACAGGTCGCAGACATGGGAGGTGCCCTTGTTCACCACCATCTCACTGCACACGAGGAGCACAGCACACACGCTGCCACGGGTGCTGCATCTAATCCAGTTCACTGTGTCTGTCTCAGACAATAAACTTTCTCAAAGAGTCCCGAAGTGGAGAAAGTACCCACAAGCTGAACTCCATTCTCCCCTCCAATAAGCAGTGACTGAGACACTCCTGAAAGCCTGAGATCATCCAGCTTGCTGCTGGCACCTCACATGAAGACACACTTGCTCTAGTTTACTGACTTCCCCTAGGCAAACCCCTGAATGCACAGACTCTCACTAATCTATCAAAGGAAACACAGACGTGAGTCAGATCTAGACAGCTCGGTGCTTCAGTGGAGACTTCCTCAAGATGATGTCTGTTAAATTTCACTCACGCGAAAGTTTTCATGACATACTCAGGAGGATGGCACTGCTTTCCGCGACCAGACACCCAGATGACAGGGCAACTGCACACACCTGTAATCCCCGCTAACTCTGGGAGGCTGAGGCAGGAGGATCAGAATAAAAAGGGCTAGGGATGTAGTAGAATGCAAAGATCTTGGATTCAATTCCCAATACCACAATAAACAACACCAGAGAGTTTCACATTCCCTTCGCACCTCCCGGCCAGCAAGCACTGCAGAACCAGCCTGCAGTCCAGCTCCTCTTCTGCCCACACCTGGAGGGGCCCTCGTCTCAGACTGGCTGGACCTTCCAAAGAGCACTTCTGAGGTCTACCCGGCACACGCTAAGTACCACCCACACCATCTGAACTCCCAGGGAACAAAGCCGTGTGGCGTGAAATCCCTCCTCCCACAGCCTGCAGCACAGCAGTCCAACTGTGGGCTCTGGGGCCAGGTGCTGTCACACCCAGCCCTGTGACCTTGCGGACCCGGCTGAGGGACTGAGCTCTCCACATCAGGCAGCAGTGACGAGCGCGGCGTGGCAGCACAACCCCATCATCCCAGCACGTGGGAGACAGGAGTGGAGCCAGCCCTTGCTGGGCTACACACCCTGGCCAGTTTGAACTACACAGCAAGAAGCTGTCTCAAAATAGCAGTGGTGATACTGCTATACCCCCAGGGCACAAGGCTGTTCCCCAAGAACTTAAGGAATACACATCAACTTATAAATACGCTATCAGGGCACAGAAATCACTCGAATACTCACTAAGAGGGGGTGACTGGTACAGCAGGTATGCTCAAGCTCGCAGGCTGGGGACACAGGGCACAGTGGAGAACGCAGGTGGGGACCAACATTAAGGCTGACCCAGAAATGAGGACGGCTAATCTAGAGAAAAATTAAGAAAGACATCAAATATCCACTTAGAAAATATACCTCTAAACCAGGTGTGGCACACATCCGTAATTCCAGCACTTTCAAGGCTAGGACAGAATTCCCGTGGATTCAAGGCCAGCCTGGGCTATACAGTAGGTACAGGGCCAGCCTAAACAACACGATGAGACTCTTATCTCAAAAAACAAAACAAAAAACAAGAAAATACAGCTCTAAATTTTACAGGGAAGCAAGCCCCTTCTTAGGCAGCTGTTTTGCTCAAAACCCTGAACTTTCCACAGAGGCAACCATCAACAAGTGTTACTTTAAGAAGAACAAGGGGTGGGGGCCGCTGGCCTGCCCGCTGGAGACAGCTCAGTGGGCAGCGCCTGCCTGGCAGGTGAACAGTCCTGAGTTCAACTCCTGGTACCTACGTGGAAAAAAATAAGAACAATGGGAAATGGATGCTACCTCAGCTCCCACACGTAGAGATGTCCTGTGAGATGACACTGAGGATAGGCAAGCTACAGGCAGCATATGATTCAACTCAAAAGAGAATCCCACAGGGAACCCACTGCAATTCTGGAAATTCAAAACTGCGTGCTTGGAATTACCAAGGAGTGAGTTATTTCCCTGAAAGGGATGAGCATGAAGATGGTGTTACTGCCGGGCAGCTAGTCTGTCAGCTCAGAAGTTCCTAACGTCAAAAGGAAACAAATAAATACACACGCATGCTTTATTACTTAGCAGTTCTTCCCTGAGAAACAGTTCAGAGTCAAGAAACGTTTACAAAGATTTTAAATGAAGTCTACACATGGATAGCACCACCTTTTACAATTCTATTTGCAATCTTCCTTCTCTTAAATATAAAACAGAAAAAAGAAACAGCTTAGATTAACAGAGGTCAATTCAACTGAGAAAAAAAATGAGATAAATTTAAAGCCCACACCAATAATAAATGAATGAGGAAAAACATTGACACAAACAAATTTAATCTTTAAAATTACAGAAAAAGGGTGAAAGAACACCAGGCACTGAGTTGGGCAGGTAATGCATGCCTGTAACCCCAGTAGCAGGTAGGCACTGAGTTGGGCAGGTAATGCATGCCTGTAACCCCAGTAGCAGGTAGGCTAAGGCAAGGCCAGTTTGCACTACACAGTGAGACCCTGTCTCAACAAAACACAAAACAAAGAATAATAGGCACTGCTCTTAGAAGTAATGAATACTTTCCCATTCTCTGAACTCCATTCTGCTTCAATTACAGAAGCATGAATTATTCGAATTTATGGTACTGTATTTCCTATTCCTTCTACTAGAAAGGGACACAGCAAGGGAGAGTAAACGGTATCTTCCACAATGCATGGTGTAGGTGGGCGAGATGGAGCACACCTGTGATCCCGGCTCTCAGCAGGCTGAGACAGGAGAGTGCTGCAAGTCTGAGACCAGCCTGGACTACACAGTGAGATCCTGCCTCAAACAAACAACAAAAACAAAAACAAAAACAAGAGAAAGAAAGACAGACCCACTGACCGACCCCAAGGCCTGGTGTAAGGTGTCAATATTCCCCACAGCGTGTTACACTAAAGAATGGTATCTTCCCATAAGCTGTCTTTCCCAGTCTGCAGGTCCAAGTACAGGGCTGAACAAGTACCCACAGCTGAGGAGGTGCTAAGCCCTCAGGAACTACAGCCATCGATCTTAGTTTCTAAATCTACCCACATCCCACACCACCAAATGAACGGTCAGCCAAGCTGGGGGCCCAATGGGTCACCTTACACAGCAAAGGCCCCAAGCCAACGGCAAATCCTGAAGACAGCTACACAACCAGCAGCAGCTCAGGGAAGTGTCCCAGAACAAACTGTCCCAGTGTCACCTACAGATGTGGCAACACGCCCATTCTGAAAGCTGACCAGGTGGGAAAGCCGCACGAGGACCGTGGGCTCCAGGATAACACTGGTGACACACAGGTGGAGCTGAGGGTGTCCTCAGACATCTCTCAAGGATTTTCACAAGCACAACCCGAAATGGGTGCATCACACTATTCCCCCATCCCAGGAGTAAGACAGGAAATCCACTCTGGTCCCTGTGCCTGAGACCATCCCTGGGGCGTAGGGCTAACACGCAGGTGCGTTTCTGTGGAGAAGATCCACAGCGGTGTTCACGCCAGGCGAGGAGCTCCAAAAACCCTCAGAACTGATGCACTGGTGGGAGGCCGGGCTGGTCTCATTATTGGGCACTGGACTTCCAAAGACTGTAAGCCCTTTAAAGAACTAAGTATCTCTTAACAGTGACAACTGTAGAGAAATGAAATTTAAAGCCAACACCAACAATAAATGAATGAGGAAAACTAAGAAAATGATTATTACACCACAATATTGTTCTGTTTTTGTTTTGGTGCTGGGAATCGAACTCAGGGCCTTGTACTTGGCAGGCAGGCACTATGCCGCTGGGCCCCATCTCCGGCCCGAAAACTCATTTTTGATTATGGAAATCGGAGCAGGCCTTTGGCAACACCAGAGGAATGTCAAGCAGCAGACTGCACAGGAGCCTGAGCATAGAAACAGTTTAGCAAATATCAAAATTATAACTGTAGCTTTTACAGGCACGGAAGTAGATGAATCTAGTGTACTGAAATGTCTGCCATCACAGTATCATTAATGTAAGGACTTACTGAAACTTATCAGCTATTTGGCTTTTGGGGGGGGGGGTGTCTAAGGTTTTACTATGTAGTAGTTCAGACTGGCTTGAACTCACACAGATCCGCCTGCCTTAGTTTTCCCCTGCCCAGCCTTATCTACCTGGCTTCTAATTCAAGACTTGCCTGCAATCCTCTGATGGTTTAAACCTGTGCGCTCCCTCAAAGCGGGGCTTCTGCCAAACTGAGCCCTATGAACTGGCAGCCTGACTGCCCACACCCCAGGCTGCCTCTTGACTGGGCTGGACCCTGTGCCACAGTACACAGTAATGGCCCCCCTTTCCTGACACAAACAAGGTAAGATAACCCTCAACTTTCATTTTCACAGACATCCTTTACCCTTTTTTTTTTTTTTTTTTTTTGAGACATGTCTTGCTACAAGTTCAGGCTGGCAGGGACTATGTAGACCAGGCTGGCCTGGAACTTGGGGCGATTCTCTGACCTCAACCTCCCAAGTTCATTCTTTTTATAAGCAACTCATTCTAAGTTAATTCTGACTACTCCCAGCTTATAAACTAGTATGGAAAATGAGCTTCCCTTGTTTAGTGATTCAAAATTTCTTGCTTCAAATTAGGAAGTAGACTCAACTTCCAGTGCAGAAGACTGTTCAGCAAGTGTCCCATCTGTGTGCCTCCATAAGAAGCCGCCACTAAGGATGCGAGGTGGAGGAAGGCGGAGACGGTGCCACCGCCAGGAGGGAAGGCAGTCCACGCGCTCCTTCTGCAGACTCCTCTGCTGCTAGAAAGCCCTACTAGGACACACTCTTGACCTTGGGGTCAGACTTGTCAGACAGAAAACAGGCTCTGAATTCACCTTTCAAGCCCTTGGATTCAACTGCATCTGAACCCTGCTCCAGACTTCTCTGTCACATCAGCTAACACATTTCCTTTCACTGTAACCAGTTTTGTTATTATACCCAAAAAAGAAATAACAAAGCCATTTCCTAAAAGGAATCATCTAAATAAAAAATTACCTGAAAGAACAAGTAACTTAACAACACGACACCCATGCACCAACAAGACACTCCTTTACACATCTGTTTTACAACACTGACTAGATCACTACGACTGCAAGCTTCCTCAAACCTTTCCCACACCTGACAAAACTTCTAGCAAGCAGTGTGGGCACAAGGAAGAAAGAAACTGCACTTCAGTCACTGCTAGAGAGCATATTCAGGACAGTCACCCTTGGACAAATCATGATTACCACCAAGTAACTTGGAAAAACAACGTTATTTACACTCTTCCAACACACCCCACAGTAAGAATACACATTTAACCCAGCATGCTCAAGGTCCTGGGCTCAACTCCCAGCACAATAAACAAACCACACAATCACGTGCACAATATGAACAAAGCAAAGATTTTACGAAACAGTCCTGAAACATCACATCCTGACATTTCCCTCTCATTTTTCTTTGAATAGTAGTAACTCCAACTCACTGAATTCATTTTTTAATCCATGGTTTGAAAAACAAAACATTTCTCTCACAATCCAGATTCCAGTCAAAAGCGTTCAGCGCTCAAGCCTCTTTACCTCCCTTTACCCACGCTACGTGAGGCCCAGGAGGGCAGCAGGGGAGGCCGCCTCCGGCAGCCGCACAGCTCCTCAGGCCGCTCCTGACCGCGGCGCTGACCGCGGCCTTCGTTCTGCCCAGTACTCTCGTCTCAACTGTCAAGACCACGATCTGCTCCCACAAGATGTTTCCCCAAACTGCACGGAAAATGTTTCCAGTGTAAAATCCCCAACTTGAACTCATCTTTCTCCTGTTCTTCTATAAAAAAACAACACAGCCTCAAAAGTCAATTCACCTACAGGCATATATGTGTAACTGCCTGATGACCTCAGCCATACAAAGGACACCAGAATGACCAGCTGGTCTTTCCGGAAGCCGCACAATGCCGAGCCCTACACCTCCGCCCTGGCGCGGCACCGGGTCCTAGGTCTCCAGGCAGAGTGGCAGCAAGAAATAAAGCACTGCAGATTAGGTGTAAACCAAGACAAGTAAGGCGGTCACTGCAAAGCAGGACGAGTGTAGACAGTTGTCTGCAGGAGAGCGCAGTCCTTCAGGAGAGCGCGGGCTCCCAGCTGCTGCTTTTCCCACCTCAAGAAACCTTAGCAGTACAGTAAGATGCGTGGCCCCGTCAGTACTCACAGGGTGTCACACCTGTCCACAGGTGACGCACAGGAGCACTGACCCGTGAACCCAGGTCATGAAGACTGTGTCACTTGCGCAAGGACCAGGACAGAAAGCAGCAGCAGGCAGGGCTTCCACAGTTCTCTCCGTACAGGATTCCACCCAAGCCACAGCCCACAGTCCCAGAGCCTTCCTACACAGGACCAAACAGGCTCACACATGTCAAAGAACAAAAATCACAGAACAGCTTACACTGGCCAGATGTGGTGGTGCACACCCGTAATTCTACACATTGGGAGGCTGAGGCAGGAGGAGCACATCTTGACAACTTAGCAAAATCTTGTCGCACAAAAATGAATAAAAATATGGGCTGGGGATGCAGCTCAGGGCCAAGGCCCTAGGTTCAATCCCCAGACCCTACCTCCCCCCAGAGGGGTGGCTCATACCAGTGATGGTGAGCCTTTCACAGCTTTCAATAAGAAACAGCTGGGTGCAGCACACATCCCACAGGTTTACTACCACTGGCTTATACTTAGGGTAAACGAAATAGAGATCTATTTATGTCACAGGTTAAACAGAAAATGTATTCAACTTCCCTTAATTCGAGGTTAATGCTCATAGGATCCCTCGAGGAACAGGACTCTGGCGCACGCCTTTAATCCCAGCACTCGGGAGGCTGAGGTAGGCGGAGCGTTGTGGGTTCGAGGCCGGCTTGGGCTACAACTCGAGCGCAAGGCTGGCCTGAGCTACATAGTGCGACCCTGCCTCAAAAAACCAGGGCCGGGAGTTTGGCTCAGTGCCTTAAGCGCTTGCCCTGGCAGGCCCGAGGTTGTGAGTTCAATCCCCGGTGTCGCAAAAAAAAAAAAAAAAAACAAAAGAGTAACAACGACAGACCCAAAGTCCATCGTCAGGCAGGATCCCAACCTTCCGGTCAGGAATTCCATGCCCCAGGCCTATCCAGCGGCTTGGCTGACCCAGTAGAACCCTTCCTGGACGATCCTGACTGGTAGCACACACCTTTCTGGGGACCAGAATACTTCCGCCAACCCTAGGCAGCCATGTAACTCAAATCAGGGCCAAGGGAGGTGAAGGTATGGTGAGATGCTGGACACACTTTGGAAAAAACCTTTGGCCCACAGGCGCAGCACTCCAGCCCCATTCAGACCTCAGGTTCAGGGACCGGGTTTCCATCCAGTCGTTGTTACCTTTTAGGCCGGCAGACGCAATGGGGCACCGGCCCCTGCTGGATCATTTCCCCAAGATCTGCACCAAGCACCCAGGGTTGACGTCCTCGGAACTGTTGCATTTCCACTCATCCTACTATTATCACTCATTCTCACCATCAGGTAACACAAAGGCAATCCCCATTTCAATTATTATTATTATTTTGGTTTAAAAAAGTTTTTTTTGGAGACAGGATCTCACTATGTAGTTTGGGCTGGCCTTGAACTCACAGTGATCTTCCTGCCTCAGCCTCATGAGTGCTGGGATTACAGGCCTGTGCCACCGCGGTGGCAATCCCCATGTCGGTCACCTGGTCTCTACCTACAACTTGCTTAGAGGAAGAGACAGCGCCCTTGGAAAGCACCTGGTGGCTCTTGGAAACCAATCCCTGCACCAAATGGTGCATGTTCCTAGCTGTCCACAGCTGTACTCTCACCCCTGGCATCCTCTCCCGAACTTCTACTCTGCTCCCTGAGCAATGACAACAAATACTAATAATCCTGAGAGGGCGCGCGTAGCACAGGTGGCAGGATGTACGTATGCTGTGTGTCCTCTGAGGCGCTCATTTACCCGCATCTGATGCTCAGGGAAGAATGAATGAAAGACTGAAGGTCACACGGGGCAGCAGGGCTGGGGGTCAAGCTGGGGTCTGATGGTGTCAGGCTGGGTATTAGACTCTGTGGAGCAGGAGAGCGTAACTGAAAAGAGCCTGGATGCCTAGAAGCTGCTCAAGTCCTCCTCCCTAGAACTTCAGATAACAGTGGGCTCCTATCCCAGACTTGGAAAACCTGATTTTGGGAACAAAGTCCAACTCTGGGCAAGAGAGGACAGAAAAGTCAAAGATCAAGAGCTGGAAACACTTGCCTCTCTTGCAGAAGTCCTCAGAACACATCCTGCATTCACAAAACTCATTTGTGAAGGGAAAAAAAATCTCAGTAGTATAAACAAAGACACTGTCACATTCTGACTTAAAATGAAGTTCTTGCAATATTTCTGGAAAAATCGCTTATGTTAAATTCCCAAAAATATACACTTTGATCTAGTGATCTTACTCCTAAAAGGAAAAAAAAATTGAAAATCTTGTTCAAAAATAGTAGAAATCGATATTTTCATATATGAGGAATTGAAAATGATCACAATTGAGTATTAATCAAACTTCCAAGAACACAACTGAACTCTGTTACTCAGGTATAAAGTTAAAAGAGACCAAGCTAGGAGTGACGACACACTGAATAACCCCGGGATTCGGGGAGGCTGAGGAAGGACAAAAAAAAAACCCAAAAAAACCTTTCCCATAGCAATAGCACAACTGGGGTACATCTTCCAGAATGGTTCTTACAGATGAGCTTTCAAACCAGTATAGAAGCATAGGCAACTAAAACACAAACGGGGATGAAACCATGCAGACCCCAGACCCCAGGACAGCATGTCAACACGGGCTTCCATTTACTCATTCACTTCAAGGGTAACACTGCACACCTCACCGAGCTTTTTTTTTTTTTTTTTTTTTTTTGTGGTGCTGGGGATCGAACCCAGGGTGCTGTGAATGAGGCAAGAGCTCTACCACTGAGCCACAGCCCCAGTCCTTCAACAAGCTTCTAACTCTTACAAAAGCACGAAAAAGTCACTTCAGAAAAGGTCACTTCACACTCTCCCAGAGGGTTAAATACAGTTACCACAGGATCTAGCCAGTTCTACTAGATATCTGCCCCCCAAAATTAATACAGCTTCACACAATTACTTGTGCACATTTATAGCAGCACCATTAACAAAGTCAAAAAGAGAAAACCACCCAAATGCCCAGTAGTAATGAACAAAGATGTGATACACCTGTTGAAAAAAAATACTGCCAATCATAAAAAAGAATGAAGTCTCAATTCCTGCCACACAGCATGGGCCTTTTGAAATCGGGGCTGGGAGTTTGGCTCAGTGGCGTAAGCGAAGCTGTGAGTTCGATCCCCAGTGCCGCAAAAAAAAAGAAAAAAAAAACAGAAATCTTCACACTGAGTTGAAGCCTCCAGATAATAAAAGGTAATCCACTGTACAATCACTGAGCTATCCAGAGAAGAGGCAAATCTATAGAGTAGATAAGAAATTAACAGATACACAGTGTTTCTTGTGGAGAAGATGGAGATGTCCTTAGATTTGTAACAATGAATGCATGAGCCTATAAATGTGCCAAAGACGTGTAATACTCTTGTAAGAACTGTATCTGAAAGTTGGCATTACAAACAGGAAAAACACTGGCATGACGGCACACGTCTGAGACTCCATCACAGTGGGAGGACAAGGCGAGAGGACTCCACGTGTGACCCCACCTGTGCAACTTAATGAGAGCCAGTCTTAAAACAAAATATAAAGTACTTGGGAGACTGAGGCAGATAGATCACTGCAAGTTCAACGCCAATCTGGGCGGCTCAGCGAGTTCAAGGACAGCCTGAACTACGTAACAAGACTTAAAAAACAACAAGTGTGTGCGTGTGCGTACACAAACATATGCATGCCGGGATGCAGCTCTGAATAAAGGCTCACTTCAACCCTCAGGAATTCACTCTGGAGACTGAGGCATGAGGAGGATCACCCATTTGGGATCATCCTGGGCTACATGGTTGAGACCCCGTCTCAAATAGCAATTATGCAATAAAAACATAACCTCGGCCAAGAAAGACGCACAGAGAAAAGACGTCTCATAGGTCTTCACATCATCCTCAAATTATACATAACCAATGTTCAATAAATGGGAGATAAGCACATTAACAAAGATTATGCATACCAAGATAAAGTCACCTGTACAAAATACGTCTTCTTTTAGACACAGTGAGAGCTCAGGAACTAATTATAGAGACTGACTGGCTGATTACCCATACATGAAATCACAGTATTAAAGAGAATGTACTGCCTGGAGTGGTGGTGCTTGCCTATAAACCTAGTGCTAGGGAAGCTGAGGCAGGAGGATCACCCTGGCTATCCAGTGAATTCAAGGCCAGCCTGAGCTGCGTACAGAACCTGGGCACAGTGGCCTACACCTGTAATTTCCAGCACTCAGGAGGCTGAGGTAAAAGGACTGTGAAGAGTTGGAGGCCAGCCTGGACTACACTGTGAGTTCAAGGTCAGCTTCAACTACACAGCAAGACCCTGTCTCAAAACGAAACAAAACAGAACAACAAACAAACAAAAAACCAAAACCGGGGGGAGGGGGACAATAAATAAATACACACAGACACCCATTTTTTAAAAGTGTGCTGCTGGGGCTTGATGAGGCATGAGATAATCCCAGTACTTCGGGAGGCTGAGGCAGGAAGAGCATAATTTTGATCTCAGCCTAGGACAGACAACTTAGTGAGACCCTGCCCCCTCCCAAAATGGGCAGGGGGTGTAGCTCAATATAAAGGCCCTGCTTTCAGTCCTCAGTATCACAAACAAAATAAAATAAAAATGTAAAAAAAAGTGGTCAATTTTAAAAAAAATTGGTCAACTTTTTACAACACGAGGTTCACAAAAACAAATGCTACCCACATGTGCAGATTACTTTTTTTTTTTGCCCTGGTTTTTTGAGGCAGGGTCGCACTATGTAGCTCAGGACGGCCTTGCACTCGCGTTGTAGCCCAAGCCGGCCTCGAACTCACAACGCTCCGCCTACCTCAGCCTCCGGAGTGCTGGGATTAAAGGCGTGCGCCACCACGCCCGGCTAGATTACTTATTTTTGAAACAGTTTCACTGAGTGCTACACTGCCTGCAGCGGGCCTGAACTTCAAGTCGTCCTACCTAGGCCTCCCAGAGTGCTGGGATTGCAGGCATACACCACCACTCCCGGTTCCATAGACGCTTACTACCCACTTCATCTCCCTCTTGAGACACTTTCTGCACGTCAAGGTTGAAATGCAGCCCAAACTCATTCACTACATTTCAAACTGCTAAGCAGAAAACATAAAACAGTGCACAGAAGCAATCACAGGCCATGCTGCCTGGACTATTAGTAAGTTTACCACAATTCCTAGGGACTCGATATTAGTTCCTATTTAAAACTCACATTCTTTGTAAATCACTACTGAGCCGGGCGTGGGGGCGCACGCCTTTAATCCCAGCACTCGGGAGGCTGAGGTAGGATGAGCGTTTTGAGTGCGAGGCCGGCTTGGGCTACAATGTAAGCGCAAGGCCGGCCTGAGCTAAATAGTGCGACCCTGCCTCAAAAAACTAGAGCTGGGAGTTTAGCTTAGCAGCTTAAGTGCATGTCTGGCAAGCGCAAGGCTGTGAGTTCAATCCCCAGTGCCGGAAGGAGAAAAAAATCACCAGTGAACAATTATGTCCACTGCTAGCAACACTATTTTTTTTTTTTGTTTTGCGGCACCAGGGATTGAACTCGCAACCTCGTGCCTGGCAGACAGGCGCTTAAGTCACTGAGCCAAACTCCCAGCCCTGGTTTTTTGAGGCAGGGTCGCACTGTGTAGCTCAGGCCGGCCTTGTGCTCGCCTTGTAGCCCAAGCGGGCCTGGAACTCACAACGCTCCTCCTACCTCAGTCCCCCGCCCCCCCAGTGCTGGGATTAAAGGCGTGCGCCACTACGCCCGGCTGCTAGCAACATTTTTTCAAGGACCTACGTAGTCAAGACTGGCTTTGAACTTGTGGCGATTCTCCTGCCCCATCCTTCTGAGTGCTAGGATTACAGGCATGTACCACCACACCAGGTTTTGACACACTAAATTCTTGTGCAATCATCTCTCCAGTTTATTCATTCCAAGACTAAGATGCTCTTCTAGGCACTGAGAATACACAAGAAAAAAGACAAAGCCAAGCTGGCCAGACAGCACACTCCTTTAACCCAGATACTGTAAGGAACAGACAGAAAGCTCACAAGTATGAACTCAGACCGGTCACCTTTGTATAATTTAGCAAAACTGTGTCTCAAAATTAAAACATAAAAGAAAAAAACCCCTAAAAATAGTAAAAACAAAACAAAATGGCCTGATGGCACACACTGAGACAGAAGAAACACTGGATTACATAGTGAGTCCAAGACCAGTCTGAACTGCACAGTGAGAGCTTGTATCATTAAAAAGAAAACAAAAGTAACAAGGAAATTTCATTTTCTAAATGCATATCTTACATGTTAGCATCAGAAGAATTCCCCACAATTCTCACCTTGTCAATGTCCAGTCTTTTCTAAACACTAAAAATCACAAAGATTTAGAAAACATTAGCAGCAGTCTGGTGTGGGGATGCACACCTGTAATCCCAGCATTCTGGGAGGCTGAGGCAGAATTCCATGTTCTAGAAGTGTCAGGGCAACTCAGTGAGATCCTCAAAATAAAAAAGGGTTGGGGATGCAGGTCACTGGGAGGTCCTACGTTCAGCCCCTACTCCGGGGGCGGGGGGCAGCAATTTACAATGACAAGTTTCCGCTCCCTTTTTTAAAGCCCCAAATGGTCTACTTTACGAAAATACTCAGAACTGGAAATCAAAATATTTTACATCTACAGTCTTGCCAGACCATGTCAGTGGGTTGTTGAAAGAAGCTTTTACAGCCCAGAATCTTCAAATCACTGAGGCATCAAACTTCACTCTCTTCAGAATCTGTGAATCTCAAGTCATTCAATAACCTGAATTGTGTAATGTGAAAATATTGCAATCTTCTCTACCTTCAAAAGCAAAAGTGCAATTTAGTACAAAGATCACAAAAACTGGCTCAAAAAGGTAACTTTTGGAAACAAAGTCTAAATTCCTTTAACAATTCAATAATTTATTGGAAGCTTCACTAAATGACCAAAGATTTTCCTGTAATTGTTAGCTAACTTTTTCTCCTATCTGCCCTGCAAACTAGGCATACATACAGACAACCCAGAACATCCCAACTATCTTTAGTGGCTTTCACATTCTAACTTTCATCAGTAAGCAAAGTTCCCTTATCTCCACTTCAGTAATTTGCATGTGTGGAATGCTAGCAAAATGCAAGGAGGTGGGTTCTTCCCTTTCCAGTTAAGACCAACTATAACCATCTTAAAACACTAACTTACTTCAGCTTGGGCTTTAAAATGGCAACTATGTTGCCTACCCAAGTAAAAGGATGAACCAACAAGGCAGGAATGCAACTGGTTCCAGAGAGCTTTCCCTTCTCGAGTTGATCAATATAAACTATCCAAGGGACTTATCTTTCCCTGATTGAAGTTTTGTGTGTCTGTGTGTGTGTAAGGGGTTGGTTATCTTAAAAACCTTGGTAGAAAAATAATTCCTACCCACGTTAAACCTAAAACATTTTAATAAATTATATGACCGATGCAAGGTCATAAAACAAACTGTGCCATCCAAAACCTTGAAACTGAAAACAGTCATAAATCCTTTCGAGTAATACTTACTTTATAACTTCCAAGGTCTACAAATTTCAAGGACTAACAACTTAGGAAACTTGACAGCTTCATTCATGAAAATTTCCCAACCAGTTTTCCGGCACCAAAGACCACTGGCTTAGAAGTACAATAGGACTGATCAAAGAAATTCTCTTGAAGACAAGCAAAGATGATTTCCCTTCTCAGAAGGCACAGGCTAACAAGAGGTCACGCGTAGTATACACACTCCTCCAGAAATGAACCCGAGGACAGAAACCAGAAACCTCACCGGGTTGCACAAAACGTTAAGTCAACAAGCAAGTGAAAATAACACTTTTAAAAACACGCGAAAATAACAAAAGCGCTGTCTGAAGGGAGAGGGAGGTCAACCGCTCGGCAGCAGCACATGACGCACCCACGGGCCTGAACACAAGCACTGACAGCGTCCGTCCACTACATCAAAGTAGAGTTTCCCACCTCCGTCCGAGGCCCGGCCCCGGGAGCCCCACCGTCGAACGAAGCTGTGCTATTTCCGTTTTGTGCGTGTGCAGGGCGCGCGCGTGTGTGCGTGTATGTGTGTGTGTGTATGGAGGGAAGGAGGGGGGGATCATTTTATTTCGCTGAATCACAACTCCCCTACGTTCCCCACCCCAAACCACCACACACACGCACACCACAGAGGAAATAAAAGAGGCCACTGCAAGGACGCCCAAGAGCACCGATCCAGCAAAACAAAGCGCCCAGCGAGGGGGCTGCCAGCCCGGAGTGGGTGGGTCAAGTGGGCCCGGCGCACCCCGCCAGGCACCGCTCCCACCCATCCCTCCTCCGGGCCCTGTCTTCCGCCTCGGGCTAAACTGGCAGCCCGGTCCTAGGCCAGGGGAGCCGCCTGGGTCTCCGCGGAGCCCCGGAGCCCGCCCGGAACGCGACACACGGAGGCGGGGGCGCGCTGCCCCGACCCGGGCGCAGGAACCCAGGTGCCGGAAGCGGCGCGCGCCGGGAACAGCCCACGTGAGCGCCGCGGCCCGGGCCGCCCCGGAGGACCTCGGCCGGGGCACGGCGGCGCCCGCGGCCGCCACGCCGGGCCCGGACTCACCCGATCCGGGGCGGCCGCCGCTCCCGCGACCGCCGCTTCCTCCTCCGCCTCCTCCGCCGCCGCCTCCTCCTCACTGGACAAAATGGCGGCGGCAGGAAGTGCCGGGCGCTCGGCCCGCCCCCCGCCCGCCCCCGGCCGGCGCCCGCCGCCCGCCGCCCGCGCCCGCACCCCGCCGCCGCCGCCGCCGGCCCGCGCCGCCGCCCCTGCACCCCGCCGGCCGGCCCGGGCCCGGGCGCCGCGAGCAGCCCCACGGCCCCGGCCCCGGCCCGCAGCCCCAACCCCGCGCGCAGCCCCGGCCCGCAGGCCCGACCCGCGCAGCCCCGGCCTCCCCGCCCCCGCGCCGCGCCGATGGCGTAGGTGGTGGCGCACCGGCCCCATTACGCAATGCAGGTGACGCGGGCCGCGCCGCGGGTCCCCGCCGCCCGCCCCGCGCTGCCCGTCGCCCCGAAGGGCACCGGTCCTCACCTGAGACGCTAGGCCGCAAGCCGCCCCCGCCGGCCGGCCGGTCGTCCGCTGCCGCCGCCGCCGCCGCCGCCCCTCTCCGGGCTGCCTGCGCGGAGCCCGGGCCCACCCCGCCGGCCGCCGCGCCCGCCGCTCCGCCGAGCTCACAGGCCCCGCTCGCCCGCGGGCACCGCCGGACGCCACCGCCACTGCTTCGGCTGCTTGGCTGCAGGAGAGCAGAACAAACAGCCCTGCCGCTGCCGCCGCCGCCGCCGCCGCCGCCAGCGCCAGCGCGCTGACGTCACCGCGCACTCTACGCGCGCGGCCCCGCGCCGTCGACACCGCCCGGCGTGCGCGCCCCCGCGCCTGCCTCCCGGTTAGAGCGAGCCGGGGAGAGCTGGCGGGAGGAGGTGAGTGTAGGGTCGGAGGCCGGTTCGCGAGGCGGTCCCGGAGAGGGTCGCCGAGCACCCCGGAAAGTTATTGAGGGGAGACCTCAGACCGACAGAAGAAGCCTCACGGGCGAGAGAGGGAACCCCCAAAGACCAACGGGGGGACCCCAAAGACAGAGAGAGGGGGTTCAGGGAGGCTCAGAGAATGAACGCTGAGCCAACCCATGGAACTTCGGAGAAAGGGGAGCAGTTAGGCGGAACCCCAAAGCCCGGTGCGCTGGAGGAGCGCTGTGCTGGTGGGAGGGATGAGGGCTGAGTCCCTGGTGCGGGACAGGTAGGCGACAGCGTTGGGGACGCTGGGGCCGAGGTGAAATGAGGGAAAGGTCAGCAGAAGCTGTCACAAGGCTCAGGCCTCTAGGATCTAGAGATTGGAAAGTCCCGATCTCCCAGCCCGGGCGCCCTCCCTCCTGTCGTCTCCGACCAGTCTCATCCTTCAAGACTGCTGCTACGTGCTGGGACTAGCTCTGCGGCTCTGGAGCAATCAGACTCCTTCTGGACCTTGCAAAGCACCCCACCTGGAGGACAGAAGATTTTGATAAACGTTGGGTATGTTGGTGAAAGTCAGGAGGAGTTTAGGCTTAGGTCTCTTGAAGCTCAATGTAATTTTTGTTTTATTTTATTTGTTTATTTTGAGACAATTTCACTGCAATTCAGCCTGGCCTTGAACTCACTCTGTAGCCCAGGCTGTCCCTGAACTCGTGGTGATCCTCCTGCCTCAGCCTCCTGAGTGCTGAGATTACAGGCTTGTGTCACCACACTCGGTTTAGCTTTATGCAATTTCTTTTTTTTTTTTTTTCGGCACCGGCGATTGAACTCACAACCTTGCACCTGTCACACAGGCACTTAAGTCACTAAGCCAAACTCCCAGCCCTGGTTTTTTGAGGCAGGGTCGCACTGTGTAGCTCAGGCCGGCCTCAAACTCACAACGCTCCTCCTACCTCAGCCTCCCGAGTGCTGGGATTAAAGGCGTGTGCCACCACGCCTGGCTTTGAACTCACTTTGTAGCCCAGGCTGTCCCTGAACTCCCAGTGATCCTCCTGCCTCACCCTCCCAAGTGCTGGAATTAGAACTTTATGTAAACCTATGAAAAACATAAACCTGACCCTTCTGTCCTGGGCTGTGTCCCCAGCCCTTTTTTCATTTTTTAAATTTTCAGACAACGTCACTAAGTCCCTAAATTGCTCAGGCTGCACTTGGAACTGCCATCTTCCTACTTCAGCCTCCCAGAGTGCTGGCATTACAGGCAAGGGTCACCATGACCAGCTTGATTTTGTGAATGTTTTCTTTGGGGGGGGGCAGGGCATCAGGGATTGAATTCACAACCTCGCGCCTGCCCGCCAGGCGCTTAAGCTGTTAAGCCAAACTCATGCCCCTAGTTTTTTTTGTTTGTTTGTTTTGGTTTTTTTTTTTTTTTTTTTTTTTTTTTTTTTTTTTTTGAGGCAAGGTCGCACTATGTAGCTCAGGCCAGCCTTGC
>RJWM01002861.1:85154-121510 GCA_004363535.1 Dasyprocta punctata
GTATTGGGGATGGAACCCAAGAAGAAAACCACTGAGCTACATCTCAGCCCTTTTGTTTATTTTTATTGTTCTGAGACAGGGTTTCTCTAAGTCAGTCCCACAGGCCGGGTTTGGACTTGTGATCCACCCGCACCAGGGTACAGGAGTGATGGGATTACAGGTGTGTATGGTCACTCCTGCCTCTTTTTTTTAATGTGCCTGGAATCGAATTCATGACCTGGGGCTTGTCAGGCAGGCACTGTGCCACTGAGCTATATCCCTGGCCCTTGGCTCATTTTTTAAAACTAGAAAGTGAAGCTGGGAGTGTAGGTTTGTGGTCAGAGTGCTAATCTAGCATCCACAAGGCCCTGGGTTTTATCCCCAGCATCTCACATTTTATAGGCAATAGAAAATTACATGATGGCACCTTTTTCCTGACCATACTGATAAAATTGGATGCTAGTAAAATAATGCTTTTAATGTTTGCCCATGATCCACGAAGGGCAATCATAAACTACCAATGGATCCTAACCCAAGTAAAAACTAAATTTTGGTTTTGTTTTTTTTTTTAATTTTTTTTATTTTTGCGGCACCAGGGATTGAACTCACGGCCTCGCACCTGCCAGGGCAGGTGCTTAAGCCACTGAGCCAAACTCAGCCCTAGTTTTTTGAGGCAGGGTCGCACTGTGTAGCTCAGGCCGGCCTTGTGCTCGACTTGTAGCCCAAGCCGGCCTCGAACTCACAGCGCTCCTCCTACCTCAGCCTCCCGAGTGCTGGGATTAAAGGCGTGCGCTACCACGCCTGGCTTCTTCCATAATATTTAGCCTGACTCCTTGGACATAGCTCAAACTCAAAAAATGTGTATCTAGTTAAATCAACTTAATCAAAGTGCCCCTGGGGACAGCTGTCTTGTCCCTCCTGCCCTGAAAATGCACACCTGCTCCAGCTTCGCCTCCACCCCATCACCGGTCAGGAGCAGCTCCCGGCTGCTGAGCCCGCCGCCATGTGCAGCGGTGCCGAGCAGGCCGAGGACACCAGCAGCCCCCAGTCCTCCTCCCTGAACTGACCTGTCCCTGGGCGCAGCTTCCAAACCAGCATCATTTCAAGACATGTCACGGACACAGCAGCCAGGTTCACCGGGGCAGGAGCTACCACCGTTGGGGTGACGGCGCTAGGGCTGGGGTTGGCACTGGTTGGGAGCCTCATCGTTGGTTATACCGGGAACCCTTCTCTGAAGCAGCTACTCTTCTACAGCATTTTTTTTTTTTTTTTGCGGGGGAGGGGGTACCAGGAGTTGAACTCAGGACCTCATGTGTACCAGGCAGGCACTGTACCGCCGAGCTAAATCCCCAGCCCCTTCTTCGCCCTTCTGAGCTCTGCCCTGGTTTTGTTTTGGATTATTTTGTTTATTTGTTTTGAGACAGGGTCTTGTTATGTAGTTCCGGCTGGGTTTGAACTTGAAGCAATCCTCCTGCCTCAGCCTCCTGAGTCCTGGGATTACAGACATGCGCTGCCATGCCCAGCCAACCTCTGCCTAGTGGTGGCCTTTCTCATTCTCTTCGCCATGTGAAGGAGCCATCTCCACCTCACATAGTTCTTTCTCCCATGTCTTGTCTGCCCTATGGGTTCCTTTTCACATACTTCCCTGGGCTGCCTGGGGAAAGTGACCAACTCAGAGTTTGATGAGGAAAGATAAACACTGTATTAGCTGGGTGTGGTGGCGCGCGCCTGTAATCCCACTACCCGGGAGGCTGAGGCAGGAGAATCATTGCAAGTTTGAGACCAGCCTGGGGTACAAAGTGACCTCAAGGCCGACCTGAATACATAGTGAGACCCTGTCTCAAAAAAATAGGGCCAGAGGGCTTGGGACTTGGCTCAGTGGCACGTAAGTGCCTGCCTGGCAGTCATGAGGTTGTAAGTTTGATCCCCAGTACCAAAAAAGAAAAAAAAAAAAAAAAAAACAGTAGTAATGGGCATCATGAAAGCATTTTAATGGCATAACAGAAAGGAATATACAGGAAAAATGAAGAGTTCCCATCTTCCGTTGCTCTACCAGAATAACCAGGTTTATCAAAGGTTCTAGCTTTGATAGGTTTACTTACAGTATTGTGCTACTTGATACAGCTGCTAGCCACATGTCCCAATTGAGCCTTGAAAGATTGCCCTAAATTGAGGATTAGTATATGTATAAAGTACCCTACTAGATTAAAAAAAATTAGTATGAGAAAACAAATCAAAATATCTAGTTAAGCTGGGTGTGGTGACTCACGCTTGTAATCCCAGCACTTGGGAGGCTGAGGCAGGAGGATCACTGTGAATTTGAGGCCAGCCTGGGCTACATATATGAGTTCAAGACCAGTCAGGTTTACATAGTGCAACCCTGTCTAAAAACAACAACTAGTTACTAATTTGCATATCGTTACATGTTGACATAATTTATATATTGTGCTAAATAAAATATATCATTTTACCTGCTTTGACTTTTTAAAGTCTGTAATGTTGGAAAACATGAAATGTCCTATATGGCTTCCTCCTGTGTGTGTGTGGGGGTTGGGGGAGCTGGCATTTGAACCTGGGCCTTATGCTCTGTAAGCATACAGTACGCCTCAGCTATGCACCCACCAACCCTTGGTATTATACTTCCAATGAACAGTGCTAGCCAAAACCAAACAAAAACAATGCTAGCATAGGTTTCTTTATTCTATGTATCAGTATGTTTCCTAGGTATAATTAGTCATGTTGTTACAATACAAAAGCAACTATTTGTATGTGTTACTTTGTAGTGTACTTTTTTTTTTTTTTTTGTACCAGGGAGCCAACTCACAACCTCACGCCTGCCAGGCAAGCGCTTACGCCACTGAGCTAAATCCCTGGCCCTATTTTTTGAGACAGGGTCTCCCTGTGCAGTTCAGGCTGGCCTTGAGCTCACTTTGTAGCCCAGGCTGGTCTCAAACGCACAATAATCCTCCTGCCTAAGCCTCCCAAGTGCTGGGATTAAAGGTGTGCGCCACCACGCGTGGCTGGAAGTCACTTTTTTTTTTTTTTTTTTTTTTTTTTTGCAGCACCGGGGATTGACCTCACAACCTTGCGCCTGTCAGACAGGCGCTTAGGTCACTGAGTCAAACTCCTGGCCCTGGTTTTTGGAGGCAGGGTTGCACTGTGTAGCTCAGGCCAGCCTTGCACTCAGGTTGTAGCCCAAGCCGGCCTCAAACTCACAACGCTTCTCCTACCTCAGCCTCCCGAGTGCTGGGATTAAAGGCGTGTGCCACCACGCCCGGCTCTAGGAAGTCACTTTTTAAAGGTTCAAAATACATAAGAGATAGGACTGGGGATGTGGCTCAGTGGTAGAGTTCTTGTCTTACATGCACAAGGCCCTGAGTTCAATCCTCAGCACCACAGGCATACACACAAGTCTTATCTATCTGTCTATATACCTATCTATCTATACAGAGAGAAAGCAAATATACACAGAATAAAAGTACTTGAGCCAGGTGTGGTGTTGCATCCCTGTCATCTCCTGAGGCAGGAGAATCACCATAAATCTGAGTCCATCCTGGGCTACATAGCAAAACCATCTCAAAAGTAATATTTTTCTCAGCAGCATAAGCACCTGCCTGGCAAGCGTGAGGTCATGAGTTTGATCCCTGGTATCAAAAAAAAAAAAAAAAAAAAAATTTTTTTTTTTTTTACCTGCTCAGGGAGAAGTCTGAAGTCAAGAAATGCATTGCTGGGCGTGGTGGTGCACACCTGTAATCTCAGCACTTGGGAGGCTGAGGCAGGAGAATCCCTGTGAGTTCAAGACCAACCTGGGCTACAAAGTGAATTCAAGACCAGCCTGAACTGCAGAGTGAAACCCTATCTCAAAAAGGAAAAAAAAAAAAGAAGAAGAAGCATTCTAAATTGCTAAATTGACCAGACTACAGGCCCCAGTGGCCTAATGGATAAGGCACTGGCCTCCTAAATTGACCAGACTAGGCTCAAATCTGTAATCCTCCTGCCTCAGCCTCCCAGAATGCTGGGATTGCAGGCATGGGCTACCAACTGGGCTTCAATGTCAAATCATACGACAAAGCAACAGTATGATACTGGCATAAGGGTAGGCACACAAAACTATGAAACAGAATTGAGAGTCCAGAAATAAGCCCATATGGTTCTGGGCCATTTCGCTTTTGGCAACATGATACTTCAACTGGATCCATGATATAGAATGAAATTGAGGTAAAACATCATGATTTTGATTTAACAATGGTTTCCTAGATACGACACTGAAAGTATAAATAGCAAAAGGAAAAAGTGCGCCTCTGAGGGCAATTTCAAAATAATAAAGCTAGCCAGGCATGGTGGTGCACGCCTTTAATCCCAGCACTCGGGAGGCTGAGGTAGGAGGAGCATTGTAAGTTCGAGGCCGGCTTGGGATACAGCGTGAGCACAAAGCCAGCCTGAGCTACATAATGCGGCCCTGCCTCAAAAAAACTAGGGCTGGGAGTTTGGCTCAGTAGGTTAAGCACCTGTCTGGCAGGCGCGAAGTTGCGAGTTCAATCCCTGGTGCTGCAAAAAAAAAAAAAAAAAATGAATCTAAGGATGATGTCGTACTCCTGTAATGCCAGCACACGGGAGGCTGAGGCAGGAGCATCATGGCAAATTCAAGACCAACCTGGGCTACAAAGGGAGCTCAAGGCCAGCTGAACTGCATAGGGAGACCCTGTTTCAAAAACAAAACAATAATAATAATAATGAAAAGGCAGTCAAACTCAGAACCTTGCCTTGCCAGGCAGGCAGGCACTGTGCCACTGAGCTGTATCCCCAACCCTAAAGTGGAGTTTTGCTACATGCTGTCATACAGAGGACCTTCACACACATTACCCTTGGGGAAAGCTAGTTTGTCAAGGTGCTGTAGTGTGAGTCCCTTTGTATACAAGGCAGATGTGGAGGTGCGTTAGGGCATGCTTTCCATCCCAGCACTCTGCCCGCCGGGGGGCTGAGGTGGGAGGGTCACCGCGTGTTCAGGGCTAGCATGTGCGACATAGCATAGCAAGACCCAGCCTCACAGGAAAAAAAAAGGAAAGATGAAGAATAATCAGATAATCCAGCAGCACAGAACCGATTAGTGGTTTAGGGGTTGTCAGGTGGGGGTTGGGGTGGGTGAGGAGTAACTAATGGGTACGGAGGTTTCCTCTTAGGATGAGGACTGTTTTAGAATTAGACAAAAGTAGGGCTGGGGGTGTAACTCCATGGTACAATGTCTGCCAGGCAAGTGCGAGGTCATGAGTTTGATTCCCAGTACCAAAAATCAAAACAAAAAAAAAATTGAAAGATAGAATTAAACAAAAGTGCAGCTGACACAACAGTTCACTTTGATAAATGTCAGTGAATTGCTCATGTTACTTTTTTTTGAGACAAAGTCTTACTATATATCTATGTTTGCTATGTATGTATATTCAGACTGGCCTTGAACTCACTATGTAGCCCAGGGTGACTTTGAACTCAGGGCAATCCTCCTGCCTCAGCCTCCCGAGTGTTAGGAGTGCTGAGATTACAGGCATGTGCCACCAAGCCCGGCTTCACTGTTCGTTTTATTTTATTTTTGGTCCTGGGGATTGAACTCACAATCTCTTGCCTGCCAGCCCTATTTTTTGAGGCAGTGTCTTACTATGCAGTTTAGGCTGGCCTTGAACTCACTTTGTAGCCCAGGCTGGTCTCGAACTTGCAAGGATCCTCCTGCCTCAGCCTCCCGAGTACTGAGATTACAAGCATGCACCATGCCTAGCTGTTATTGTTCACTTTAGAATGTTCAATTTTGGTAATAATTTTAGCTCAGCTGGGGGTTCAGCTCAGTGGCTTAAGCATCTACCTGGCTGGTGCAAGGTTGTGAGTTCAATCCCCCGCACCAAAAAAAAAAAAAAAAAAAGTTCAAAGGAGATAAAAGAAAAGCAAGGGGTTTTTTTTGTTTTTTTACCCCAGTGCTGGAAATTGAACTCAACACCTAGCACATACTTAGTGCGTGCCGTGCCTGACTATACCACCAGCCCCATGAGGCATTACTTTTATTTATTTATTTTTTTTGCGGCACCGGGGTTCAAACTCACAGCCTCATGCCTGCCAGACAGGCACTTAAGCCACTGAGCCAAACTCCCAGCCCTAGTTTTTTGAGGCAGGGTCGCACTAGGTAGCTCAGGACGGCCTTGTGCTCACGTTGTAGCCCAAGCCGGCCTCAAACTCACAACGCTCCACCTACCTCAGCCTCCGGAGTGCTGGGATTAAAGGCGTGCGCTACCACGCCCGGCTCGTGAGCTGTTACTTTAATAGTGCCAAGAGATCAGTTAAACAACCCTGTGAAGGTGGATAGATTGCTCCATACCTGACCAGAACTCAAAAGTGCACTTTTGTTTTGGAGACAGGGTCACACTATGTGGTTCCAGGTGGCTTCCAAGGTGCCTCAGTCTCCCAAGTAAGTGCTGGGGTTCCAGGCGTGCACCACCACACCCAACTTTCAACTGAATTCTGATGTATTACATAGACAACATGGGATGGAGAGGAAGCGTACATAGACTAACTCTGGTTGCAGAAAAATGGCTGACCTCACAGGCCTCAGACAAGCGGCTCAGGACAGTCAGCACTGGGGATGGAACCCAGGTCTGCACTGACCTACATCCCCCGCCCTCCGCTTCCCCAACCTTTGCAAAATTCGGAGCGGATCTTGCTAACTGGCTAAAGTGCCTTAGGCTGAGCTCTTAAACTTACACTCTTCCTGCCGCAGCCCCCCAGGGTGCTGGCATTGTAGGCTTGCGCAGCCACACCCAGGTGGGCCATTAATTTTCTGGGGCTGCACTGTGGATCCCTTCAGTGTTAAATCAGTGCAAAACCACCCCCTCCTTTGTCTTTTAAAAGCGCTTTTCCGCCTGCTTTTGTGGTGTCTGGACTGAGCATGGGTGGGGTTGGGGCACCTGATCTAGGCGGCCCCCCACCACACCTTCCAGGTGGGCCAAGTGGGAGGTGGGGCAGCGGTCCTCCGGTCCTTGGAAAGTCCCTCACCTCAGCCAGCAGGGCTATACTTACGCCCCAAAGCCAGACCCTTTGTTGTTGGTTTGGTTTTTTTTTTGTTTTGTTTTGTTTTTTTTGCAGCACCAGGGATCGAACTCAACCTCGCGCCTGCCAGACAGGCACTTAAGCCACTAAGCCAAATTCCCGGGCCTAGTTTTTTGAGGCAGGGTCGCACTATGTAGCTCAGGCCCATTTTGGGCTCACGTTGTAGCCCAAGCGGGGCCTCAAACTCACAACGCTCCGCCTACCTCAGCCTCCCAAGTGCTGGGATTAAAGGCTTGCTCCACCACACCCGGCTCCTTTGTTTTTTGAGGCAGGGTTTATGTACCCAGGGAGGCCTTGAGCTCCCAGCAGTCCTCCTGCCTCAGCCTCCTAGTGCTAGGATGGCAGACACATCAGTATCCTGTAACATCTTTGCAAGCCAGGTAATCATTACCCTATCTTGTGAAGTAAAGACCCGTTAACTCCAAGTATAGGAATAAGATAACTCATGTAGGGTAGAAAATTCAAATTTATATTAACTGCCAGGGATATAGCTCAGCAGCACAACACCTGCCTAGCAAGCGTTAAGGTTCTGACTTCGATTCCCAGTACCAAAATAATAGTAATAAAAAAATTATCTCAACTAAATGATAAGCTTAGGATTTTTTTTTCTTTGTGTCCTCATAGGTAGTGGTGATTGAACCCAGGGCCTTTGCACTGAGTTACATCCCCAGCCCTTTTTAAACTTTGGGACAGTCTAAGTCACACGTTTTGGGATCTGTTTTGTGGTGTGGTCCTGCTTCAGCTTCCCATAACGCAGGGAATACATGTGCGGTCATACCATGCTCTTGAATCTTTGCCACACGGCATATAAGCGATGCTGTAAACATCTTTACCTTTCTGCTTTAGGAGGAAATGCTTTGGGCTGAGTATGGCTAAAAGGTGGAGGACTTCGCAATGATGCACTGAGGTCGTGGGTTCAATGCCTGGCAGGAAACCATGAAAAACGGGGCTTCTGAGGACAAGCTGAACCTGTGACTAGGCCGCCTTTTTTTTTTTTTTGGTCTGAGAGGAGGTCTCACTACATGTAGCTCAGGCTGGCCTCGGACTGGGGATCCGCCTGTTTCGGCCTCCCAAGTGCTCCCACACCTTGCTGCCTGGGCCCCGTGAAGCATCGCCGGTGAGGAGAGAGAAGGGGAAATGAGTCAGAGGCAATGTTTTATTGCTTACCAAGCCATTTATTTCAGTGTTTAGTTCTAACATTAACTTTTCCGTACATGGTCATCCCGCACCTCCGACGACGCCTCTCAACATCAGTGCCTGTATCTTAGGGTGTTTCTGATGGACTAGCACCTGGCGGGTGTACAGTAGATGCTCGTTAAGTATTCCATGGCATCTCTAGTCCCCGGTACACGGGGTCACACACACTTCAGAGGTGGAAAAGGAAAACAGCCGGCAGAACCAGTTCAAAAGGGGGGACCATCCAGTTTTGATTGTGGGATGGGGTCACTGGTGCATGCCCCCTTCCAAACATGCCGGTTGCTTTCTCTAGAAGTATTTATCTAAAACATGTTTACTTAATTACAGATGGTTTCTAGCTATGCGAATGTAGTTTTTCCATCCAAGGGAGTGACATATGGTTATTTTAAATGAATTTAAGCAAGATTAACTCAATTGAAAGAAAAACAAACAACCCTGCCGAAGTAACGTGGAGGTGGAACACAAGTGAATTAAAACCTGAAAGTGCCGCTCACAGTGGCACCTGCTTTAACCCCAGCTGCTCCAGAGGCCGAGGCGGAAGCAGCCCAGGTTCAAACCCAGCCCGGCAACCCTACCTCAAAATACAAAACGCTCAGAGCTGGGGGTGCGGGCCAGGAGGAGGTCCCTGGGCCCAGCCCTCAGCACCAGGGGTGGAAAGACTGAGGACGTAGCTCAGTGCTCTCTGGGTTCAATCCCCAGAACAAAAAACAAAGAATCATGGAGGGATGAAGATCGGGTCGAGCAGGGGCTTCCGGGGGGTGTGGGTCTGAGGCTGCACCGGACTTCAGAGCTCACTGCTGCGGCGCAGCTGACAGCCCCGTCAAGGCTCACACGCTGCAAACGCAGAGGCCAGAAGCCAAAGCCCGGCCTGGGCAGCTTCCTAAGACCCTTTCTCAAAATAAAAAAGAACTGGGAATGTAGCTCAGTGCAAAGGCCCTGGGTCCAACTCCCAGTACTGAAGCGGCAGGGGGAAAAGCCAAGGCCAAAATAAGTGCATAAAATTAAAAGAGAAAAAAAAAATTGCTTAAGCAAGATAATGTTGAATTGCTCCCAACCAAGAAAAAAAGAAAAAAAAAAAACAAAAAAAAAGGCGGCATCCAAGACAAGCATCAAGAGCTAATTAGCCAAATTTTATTACTCCATCTGCTGTCTAAAAAGTCTCGCTGCCGCTTGAGCGGAATGTACAACCTCTGCAACCCTTAAGCTGAGCTAGGAAGCTACGCAACTGTGCGAAAGCAGCTCGGAAGGGAGGCAGCCGCGTCTCATCACCAGCAATAATTAGTATACAGCGTATTCCAGTAACACACCCTAGTACTGCTTACAAACCAAAGAAACAGCAACGCAGTATCTAATGCATCCCTTGGAACAGGGAAGGAGATCACTCCGTGGGAATATCATCTTTGGACTCTGCATTACTTTGTCCCACTTCAGCTTCCATAGCAGCTGGGACAGGAGCAGCTTCGGTTGTGGCACCCTCTGCCCCTGCTGCCTGTGTCACTGCCTCGCTGCCTGCCTCGGCGGCCTCACTGCCAGCCTCTGCTGGGGGGTTCTCCTTCTCCGACTCGATTCCGCAGGGGGCCTGCTCCGCCGGCAGCGGTTCGGTGTGGAGCTCCCTGCTGGCCCCAGCCACGTCCGCTGGGCCTCCTCCCGGGGCCAGCTCTTCCCTGCTCTCCCCGGCCGCGGCGCCGTCCCCATCCACGGCCCTCACTGCTGCTGTGATCACCTCCTCGAGGACTTCCGCCGCCACCTCCTCGGGGGTCTCTTCCTTATCCTCACCCAAATTCTCGTCTCCTTCTATTTCAGGGTCGACAGTTTCATTGGTGAAAGGGTCCTCGCCCTGCAGAGACAGGAAACAGACAGCGCAGGAAATGGGAGCGGGCTGAGGCTGGGGAGCCCGCGGAGAAGCCAACCCCAGCACGCGGTTACTCCGCAGGTCCTCAGCACAGGCCCAGAGACGCCCGGGACAGCGACCGGGACTCGGTGCCACTCCCACCCCTCCCACTGCTTTGGTGCGCTGGGCGTGGAATCCGGGGCCTTGTGCACTCTGCACGCGCTAGGCAGGTGCTATCCTCGCCCACCGCCCACCGCCCACCGCCCACCGCCCACCGAGGTCACTTCACTGAGGCTCATGACTCCCAACAGAAGGCTGTTCCTATTTCATGGAAAAAGAGAGACTCAAGATGAGGATCAGTAACTTGCTTGAGGTCACAATTTGAAACTTTGGCGTGAAAATTCAAAACCAAGTCTGACTCATTCACAAGGCAAGCGTTACACTAAGGCTGACTCTGGAAGCAAACTGTAGTGTCACTCCAAGATCAGGAAGTGTACTGTAAAATACAGTGCTTAGCCCGGCACACAGCACATACTCAGCGTGTGCAAGGTTCTAGATTCAAGCCTCTTTCTCTCCTTAACTGGCATCTACCTCGGGCCAATTTCTTTCAGACAGGGTCTCACTACGCAGGCCCAGGCTGGTCTTGAACTCTCAATCCTCCTGAGTAGCTGGGGCTGCAGCCATGTGCCACCCACACCTGGCTCGCGCTGTTTACGAACAGCCCCTTGCCACCACTTGCATGGCGGACCAGAGCTGGCCGGCCAGGGTTCCGCGTGGTGAGCCGGCGCCCGGCCCAGGACGCCCCGCCTTGGAAACCCCGCTATCACATACCCTTGCCCGCCGCATCCCAGTGTCCTGCAATTTGCCCCGACTTGGAGATGCCACAGCCGCACTGCACAGGGCCCCACACCCATCCCCCACCGAGAGCGCACCCTGTCCTGTCCTCCCACTCCCGGGCACCAACCTTGAGGTATTTTTCCAGCATCTTCACGATGTGTCTGTTATTCAGAACACTCTTAGCCACGTGGAGACTCGTTTTCTTGAACTGTTCAGCAGCCAGCTGCAGAGGGAACCAAACAGGGGCTTAAAGAACAGCAGAGAAGGGGCCGGGGATGCGGCTTAGCGGCCCTGGCCTAGGAAACACAAGGTCGTGAGTTTGATTCTTGGTTGTCCCCCCCACCCAACTCCGCCAAAAAAAGAACAGCAGAGGAGCAAGGAAACAAAACCACCCGGAATTCACTGGATCACCCCAAGGGGCAGCTATCATTCCTCACTGAGGCAAAGCTTGAAATGCTAGGCTCTGAGAATGAGAGGAGGCACCAACCCACCTTTGGGAGGTAGATGATGCAACCAAAGAGACACGCTTGATAATCTTAAGATAAATGCAAAGACAGGCCCCCGATAACCACATTACCATGTGCAGAAGCAAACTATAAACTACAAGTGTTATGAAAAGAAAGAAAAAAAACCTGTAAGCATTATGGACTTAATAGGGAAAATGGGCAAAAGTTTTCAGGTTTTTTTTGTCTTTTGAAACCGCATTTTGCAGTTCAAGCTGTCTTTGAGCTCACTTTATAGTCCAGGCTGGTCTCGAACTCACAGCAATCCTCCTGCCTCAGCCTCCCAAGTGCTGGGAGTATAGGCGTACGCCACCATGCCTAGCTTTTTTTTTTTCTGGTACTGGGGATCGAACTCATGACCTCATGCTTGCTAGGCAGGAGCTTATGCCACTGAGCTAAATCCCCCCCCGGGGGGGGGCGCGATTATCTTGCTTTCATCATAATTTCATTAAGTGAGAACACTATCACCCAAGAGGCTGTTTGAGAGCCTGTGCATGCTTGCATTACTAATTTCTTGCTTACAGAGTGCTTTTTTGTTGATCTAGTACTGGGAGATGGGTGGACAGCTGTTGATATCGCTGTATATTAGTTGAGAAAACTAAAGATAGGAGTCGTCTGAGGAGCAGGCTCTGAGGACTGCCAGCAGACCAAACAGCCACACCCACTCCGTATCATCTGTGGCTGCCCATGTTATCACTAGACACAGACCCCAGGGCCTGCACAAAGTGCAGTCACCCCTTGTTATCTGCTGGGGACTGACTCCCAGGCCCCCTTAAGAGAGAAATCCACACACTCATCAAACCCCTTATATCAAATGGCTTTCTCTCTCTTTTGTTCCTTCTTTTTTTGGTACCAGGGATTGAACTCATGACCTCATGCTTGCCAGTCAGGTTCTTGTGCTGCTGAGCTAAACCTCCAGCTTGTGCTCGCTCTTCACTCTCGCTATCTTCTTTGAGATAGGATCTGTCTGAGGTCTCAGCTACTCTCCAATTCATGATCTTCCTGCCTCAGTCTCTCAAGTAGTTAAGATTACAGGTAAGTGCCACGTTCTTCCTACACTTTAGATGACTTACAAACCTAGCACAATAAAGGCTACATAAATAGCCACTGTTGAGGGAATGGCAGATGCAGTACCCACCCCCAGTTATGGATGTGGCACTCAGGGATGACGGCCAACTGTATCTATGATCTGACTTAAACCCCTCCCTTGCTGACTTCTGCATTAAAACACTTAGCCTCAGGTCCACGAGCAAGTTAAGACTGAACCAGGCCAAAACTCAGGCCCCAACCTCGGCTCACATAATCTCTAGAAACTAGTTTATCTGGCGATTTACAGGGAACGCTCACAACAGAAGTTCAGCTAGGGTTCTCACTACGAGGCCCAGGCTGGTCTGGAATTCCTAGCCTCAGATTCCTAAGAAGCTGGGACCAGAGGTGTGGATCACCAATCTGGCTCACATTTTAATAAAACTGGATGACATCAAGTAAGTTGATGTTTTTCCCCCTGGGTATGAAGAGAGGACTGGAAGGACGAGAACAGACCATCAAACGGGAACAGACTCAAAGTACACAGCCAGGAGCCCTAGAGACGCACGCGCCAGGTGCCCGCCCCGTGACGGGGACTCACCCTGCGGTTATGGTTGTGGTCCACGGAGTGCAGGTGCCGCTGGAGGAGCTGGTGCTGGGCGGGAATCAGCATGTCACAGGCCAGGCAGTGCGCAGCCTCGATCTTCTTGAAGAAGTGCTCCTGGCCGATCCCTGTGATGGAACCCGAGAGTTGTGCTTCCTCCCTCAGTTTCCCCAGCAAGGCCCACACATTTTCTCCCTGCAGTTTTGGTGCTTGTTTCTTGAGACAGGGCCTCGCTACGTCGTTCAGGTGGTCCTGTGCTGGGATCACAGGCATCCCCACCACACCCAGAACTCCCTCCAGCGCTCCCTGAAGGTTCAGACAGGACAGAACGTGAGACAGGCACAGCCTGCCTCTGTACTTGGGAATCTTACACGTCAGCCTTTCTCATCTGTCCAGTCCTCTCTGCATACCAAGGGAGAAAAACCATCAGCTTGCTCCACATTGCTGATGAGCTCCTCTGGAGGCTGATCTCCATTAGGCTGCGCCTGGGGCTCTTTCCCGTAGGATTTGACTTCACATTCCCAGCAGCCCCGAGCCAGGGATGGAACCCAGGAACCCTAGGCAGGTGCTTGAATGCTGAGCTGTGTCTGCAGCCCGTGAGACAGGTCTTGCCAAGTCGCCCAGACCAGCCTTGAGCTTGTGCTCTTTTGTAAGTAACTGAGATGACATATGTACACCATGATGTCCAGCTGCGCTGAGTCTCCAGGGTCTCGCCAATGCTGTGTGTGGTGGACACCTGGTGGTCCCCCTGAACGCCAGGCTGAACCAAGTCAGTGTGGGGCTGGGTGTGGAAGGCCCACCTGATGGCTGTCAGCAGCATTTAAAGGAAAACCAGGGAGGCGCAGGGGCACTGTTGACTCTCTGGAAGCTGTCACGCTATTTTTCCTGATGTGAACTTGGCTGTTTCCACTGCTGGAGGAGCTCAGGTCTTTGTTGTCACCGAGGATGGCTGCAGTGCTTCTTGGAGGCACTCTGGTCCTTACCCTGAGCATCGCTTCCTGGCTCCAGTGCAGAGAACCCTCAGCCTGCTGGCACAAATCCTTCCCCCAACTGGGGCAGACTTTGTAGCTTCCACCAGACCTCTGGGCCGTTCCAGCACAGATCCTTGATACAGACTTGGGTGAGACACTGTTGTGGGCTCTAGGCCTCCAACTGGTCTCATGGACAACATCGCCATGGACTCCAGGGCTCCAGCTGGACTTGGGCAGGATACTGCCGTGGGACTCAGGCCCTCAGAGAGACCCTCTGGGTCTCCAGTGTGTGGACCGATCTCCCACACTCTTGCATTTCACTCTTTGGGGGAGTATTATAAACTAGTCCTGTAAGTTGTGTGCTGCGTTAGGCTGTTCCCTCGCACGCTCTGACAGCACTGTGTGATCACTCAGAATGACCCACACCACGGCGTCACCACTCACCTTTGAAAGGGTCTGGTTTCGGTTTTGGGCTTTCCTTTTCCATCAACTCCTGACGCCGCTTCTCAATTTTCTTATTCCTGTTTACGATGTACTCCTGGAGAGTGGGAGACGGCACAAGGTGAAATGAGGGTAGTGTCTGTGAGCGCTTCCCAGTGGCTCAGCGCTCACAGTTGTCCCTCTGTGACATGGGGACTTTGATCTGGGCAGGGCTCCAACCGCACGGCAGCCTCAGACCCCTTCCCTGCCCTTCCCTGCCCCGCCCTGCCCTGCCCTTCCCTGCCCTGCGAGGAGTCGCCTGGAAACACTGCGGCCACACAGCCCTCACCTGCAGGAACTCCACCGTCTTGTCGGGCAGTTTGGTGCTTATAAACCGCAGCGTCTCTTTGTGAAATTTGCTCTGCAGGTGTTTCTGGATTTCTTCATCTTCAAAGCTACGGAACTTGCACACAGAACAGGCAAACTGAATCCTGGAGAAGGAAAATGGAAAGAAAGTGGTTAGGGAAGGACACAAACTCATGCCTGGGTACAGGTGAAAGGGAAAAGGGAGATGTGATTTTCTTTTTCCTCTTGAGACAAGGTCTATGCAGTTCAGGCTGGCTTTAAACTTGAGGCGATCCTCCTGCCTCAGTCTCCCCCTAGGATTACAGGTGTGTGCTGACACACCTGGCCTCAGGAAATGTGACTTCTAAACTAGCGCAACACTTGTAACTTCCAGCAGGGGGTACGTAGCAGCAGTTATGCAAGTGTCTGAAGAACAGAACACAGCCCTGGAAGTAGTTTAGGAAAATGACTCCTGCACTAACTCATTCTGGTTTCTGTGGCCCAAAGGCCCCTAATGGAATGCCCTAGGAGGGTGATTTTTTGAAAATTGTGGACTCCCTAAACTCCAACTGACTGCTGTGAGCCCTACGCTTAGCTTAGCTTTCCCTCAGCTCAGTCTGTCTGCAGCCACAGGGACCGCTCATGGCAACCTCGGTTGTGTTTCAGTGGTGCTGGGGACTGAACCCAGGGCCCCACACATGCCAGGCAACAGCCCAGCCCCAGCACCTGGCTCTGACAGGACCAGCACCCTGGGACGTTTTCGCAGATGGACACCAACAGCAGCGTGAAGAGAACAGGAGGGTCTGCACTCGGGGCTTTCGGGAAGCCCCTGGGCAAAGGATTCGCTTCTCCCTGCTGCAGTTCACCTCCCCGTCACAACCTCTCTAACCCTTCTGAGATCCTCAGTCACTAACGCAAAGTCTGAAGATGTTTTCAAGAAAAGAAAGCCAGGCCTGGTGGCCCATGCGTGTAATCCCAGCACTAGGGAGGGCTGAGGCAGAAAGAGCGATGAGAATTTGAGGACAGCTTGGGCTACAAAGTGAGTTCAATGCCCGCCTGGATTACAAAGTAAGATCTTGTTTTTAAAAAGCAAACAAAGATAGATAAAAAGTCAGTCAGTCAACTGGGGGTATAGGTGGCTCGCAGAGTGCCTCCTTAGCATGCATGAGGTCCTGATTCTATCACAGTACTGCAAAAATAAGTCAGCCCCTTTAATCCCAGCACTCGGGAGGCTGAGGTAGGAGGAGCGTTGTGAGTTCGAGGCCAGCTTGGGCTACAACGAGAGCGTAAGGCCGGCCTGAGCTACATAGTGCGACCCTGCCTCAAAAAACCAGGGCTGGGAGTTTGGCTCAGTGGCTTAAGCGCCTGCCCTGGCAGGCGCGAGGTTGTGAGTTCAATCCCTGGTGCTGCCAAAAAAAAAAAAAAAAAAAAAAAAGTCAAGGCATCCCTGTTTCCATGCAGTATGAATACAGACCTAAGCTTTCTATCTTTTATCTGTTGAAAAACAAATTCCGATGAGTTTCTGTACCACTTAGGAAAAAATAAATGTGGTTTCTGATTTCCCAACCTCTACTATTAGCACTTTTTCTTTTTCTTCTTTTTTTTTTTTTTTTTGCAGTACTGGAGACTGAGACCAAGGTCTTTGCACCGAGCTACATCCCCAGACTTTTTTGCACTTCTTGAGACAGGGTCTCTCCAAGTCACTGAATTGCCCTGCCTGGGCTCAAACTTACAGTTCTGCCTCAGCCTCTCAAGAGTGCTGGAACTAAGGGCCAGTGCCATCATGCCCAGCTGTTAGCCGTTTTCACTTAAGTGCGTGTATGTACCCCAAAACCACCGTCCCGTTTGCATGTTAAGGTGAAGACACCCCGGAAGTCACATGCTCAGTCACGGCCACATGGAGGACCCTCCCTAGGGAGCCGGGAGGCAGTGCATGGCGTGGCCACTCCAACACCTTCCAGCTTCGGCCTTCTGGAATGCTTTTTACTCCTTGCCGCACTAGAGACTGAACCCAGGGGCACTTCTCAGCCCACCCCCAACACGCCTTTTTAAACGTTTGAGTCAGGGTTTCACGGTGCTGTTAAACTGCCTGGGTGGGATGCAGACTTTGATCCTCCTGCCTCCCTCAGCGCTGGGCTCACTGTCTGGTGCCACTGTGCCCAGCCTTTCTGTATTCGCGTTCTATCTCCAGACAATGTCTAAACCACAGGGTACCTATATGTATGTGTTTTCTGCCTACGTTGAACTCCAGAAGTGGTTCAGATTTGGTCAGGGCACCAGGGCACCTTTTAAATGATCACCTTTTAAGGTGCCAGATGCTGAATCTGGGGACAGGACACCCTTTAGCCTTGCAGAGGGGAAAGGGAGTCCCCTGGTGGGTATATATGGGCCATAAAACCCACTAGCAAGGGTAGAATTTTAAGGTCAAATCTCAGTCACAAACCAATTTTTCAGGCAAGAACAGAAAAGAAAGAAACTTTACCTGTTCGCCCCCACTCTCAACTCTGCCAACTTCATCCTCCACACACTTGGCTAAGATTTCCTGACACCTGAAGCCAGATTAAGCCAGGCTCCCCTGCACCCGGGACAGGTGAGCTCAGAACGGCCTGGACGGCACCCAGGTTCTGCCCCACTTCTCACCTCTGAAGAACACCCCACTGGCTGCTCACCTGTCAGCGGCTCGGTCTCGCATCCTGTCTCTCCTCCTCTGCTTTTCCCGTCTCTTTTTTGCCTCCTCATCCTCCTCATCCTTCTCTCCTGTAACAGAGAAGAGCTTTCAAGATGCTCTGAGGGGCCTGCAGGAGTTAGCTCCAGACCCTCATGGGCTGCAGCTGGGCTGCCGCACCCTGTGCTGGCCTCCACCTCCACAGCACGGCAGGTCCAGGGCACCCCAAAGCACTGAGGGGTGTCAAAGGCTCCTGACGCACAACAGCCTTTGCTGAGGACCCAGAGGAGTCGCCTCATGCCTGCGGCTGGCAGAGACTTGCCCATCCCACTGACAGGCGGCTGCTGTCCTGCCCCAGCCTGGCTGTCCGACCTGGTGCCCTGAGTCTTCTCCCACTGTCATGGAAGGAGAGCAGCTCTCTCCAGACTGAGGCAGCAGCTGGGAGGCTCACACAGGAAAGCAAGCCGCTCCACCGCCCTCTATCCCACCTCTAGGTGGGCCATGGTGACGGTCCCCGGCGGCCTGGTCTGAGCTAGGGCCCCAGCAGGATTAACAGTCCTTGCTGGCCCGTCCTCTATCTTCTGTTCACAAAAACTGCCAACCTGGGGCTTTCCACTTTCCCATACTGCACGGGAAACAATCCTGGAAACAGAAATGGGAAGAGACCAGTTGGTCCTCCCGTGCGTCCCCTGGGGCCAGCGCAGGCGCTCCTGGCAGAGCTGTGCAGCCAGCGTCCCAGTGTGAGGCCAGGCCAGGCCAGGCCCCGAGGCCGGGCCAGAGGCTGATGCTGAACAACGTTGGATAAGCATCTGAACTGTGACCCCTACCCCTGAAGCCAGTCCCGAGACTGTCCCACGAAGATGGCGACCGGCGGGCGCTGCTCAGAAGCCTCTCAAAAGGGCGTGTGGGACTTTTGGCAAGAGGTCACTGCCTGAAACTATGACTGCTGTTTAATAGCAAAGTCATCCCGGGTAGGTAGCAGGACCTGTGCGTAACAAACACGTCACCTTTGCTTTAGCATTGACCTGGCTGGACGAGCTGCTGAACACTTGGAGTTGTCCCACACTACAGACAGACGCAGCAGCGCCAACACGTGGGGGCGGGGCATCAGAGGCTGGGTCGGGCACAGGCCTTTCCCCCTCCCGGACACAGGGCCAGCCTGCGATCCTGGGAGCAGCCAGCTACGGACAGACCCAGGGAACAGGGGCGGAGACGCTGGCTGTTGGGAGAGCTCAAGGCAACTGTGGCTCAGGCCGTGTCTCTAGGTTCCCCCAAGGGGTATGACCTTGCTCCTCCTCACTGCTCTGCTTACTCTGGGCTTTTGGGTCTGTCTCCGAAGCTGCGGAGACTGACAGTGATGGCTTCACTCCTGGGAAACGAGCCCGGGTCCGCCTGACAGGGCGCCCCCTCGACTACATTCCCAGGCCCAGTGGGTGTCCGCTGTCCCGCTCCCGCTTGGACTATGGCTGCCTAGAGCCCCAGTGTAGAGGCCGAGGGCACAGCTCAGGGCTGGCAATGGGGAAACTGGACACTATGAAGCCCAGGAGAGAACAGCACAGTGACCTGCGCTGACCAGAGGGGGACAGAGAAGACAGGCTGGAGAGAGCCCCGTCTCTCTAGGGTTTCCAAGGTACTTCCTTCCCTACCACAAGGGTCAGACACCCCGAGATCCCTCCCTCCTTGCGCCCCACTCATACCGAGTGAGGCAGATGGGCTGTTTCCAGCAAATGCTGCCTCAGATGCTGGGCAATTTCTGGGAGTGACTGCCGCGGCTTTGACGGCCTAGGCCCACCCAGCGGCCACAGGCCCTCTTCTACCCTGAGAGGTGGGCTGCATGCAGGCCCGCAGCTGGCTCAGATGCCCACCCGGCTAGAAGCTGGGCAGTGCGTACGGGACAGACACAGAAGCTGTAGGGACCCGGGTGACGCCTACCTCTCTGCCTCCCAGCGTCGCAGAATTCGTCCTCCTGAAAAAGGGCCCGGATCAAGTCAGAAGGTGAGGTCGTTTTAGAATTTCCCACAGCCGGTCCAGCCCCCTCCCGCCATCCGGTGTGGCAGCTCCCCCAAGACCTAGGATGCCAGGTCTTCAGGAAACAGGCAGGGTGGGGAGGGACAAGGCTGAGGGCCTCGGCCTGGAGCCTGAGTGTCCTGTTACTACTTCTGGTCACCTGGGAAGACCAGGACGATGACTTTCTTGTCTTTAAGTCACTGACCTCCTTTTGCTTCTACCACTAGAGAATCTGCCCCCTGGAAAAGCACACCCACTGTTCTGCATCCCAAATGCCAGGAGCCCGCCCAGCAAGAGGAGGTTAAAAAATCCTGATTTGTGTCATAATTTTTGTTTTGTTTGTTTTTTGAGACAGTCTCACTGTGTAGCCCAGAGTTGCGGCTCATGCTTTTTTTTTTTTTTTTTTTTTGAAGACAGGGTCTCACTATGCAACCCAGGCTGGCCTTGAACTCATGGCAATCCTCCTGCCTCAGCCTCCTGAGTGCTGGGATCACAGGCGTGCACCACCACACCCAGGCAACCTCACCTCTCTAATTCCACCATCCTTGATTAAAAATGGGCTTTACCAAAGCATGTGTGTACGTACTCAGTGTTCTAACAAACCAACTGAAACCTAACTGAGAATCTGCACAGAGCCAGTGCCTCAGGCAACAAGTCCGAGATTAATCTAGCAACCAGCAGAGTCTCAGACTCCCAGTCTGAACCTGTTACGCCTCTCTCCCAAGGCTGGTGAATGAAGAGGGAGAGTAACCAGGATGTCGCTGCCTCCTCCACTCTCCCTGCCCCACTGCCGTCTGGCCATCCCGAGCACTGGGAACAGCCTGCTCAGGCCCGAGGTCTCCGGGCCCTGCCCCCAAGGGTAGGCACCTGCAGACAGCAGGCAAAGCAACCTCCCTGAGACACAAGGTGCTAAGAGCTGGGCAGATGCTACTGTCAGCATGGGCCACGAGGACTGAAGGCTGAGGACACAGGCCCGCTTCTGACACACAGTCAGCGGCCAATGACTCTCTGGTACACATCTGCCAGCCTGCATTTATCACACAAGTGGCCAGACCCAACACAAGGACACAGGAGAGGGTAGGGAAGGTACTAGAAGCTTTTTTAGGAAGAGAATGATCGCTGCAGTTGAAACACTTGGAAACTTAGCTCTAGGCTGTGGTACTAAGTCCATGCAGAGATACACAGAATGGAATCTACTAGGGTAGCTGCTCCCACCTGATTGTAAGACTGCATAATAAAGAAGGAAGGGCCTCTGAAACCAAAGGGGCTGACCCGAAAGGTGGACTTACACCCCGCATTTCTTCATCTCCTGACCGGAAGTCACCCGCTCCATCATCTGCCAGACACAAGGGAACAGACAAGGTCAGCCTCTGGGGCAGGTACACCCATTCTGTTTTGCTCTCCCAAGCAGTGACCTGAGTGACCACCCATCCTGACCACAGTACAGACCAAGGGACAATGGAAAACGCCACCCAAATTAACTGTGGAAAGCTTGGACAGGCCAGGGAGCACTCTAGACAGGGAATGGACTCCTCTCACACCCACCCAGCCTGCTGGGCCCCAGAGGTACCATTATCCGAAAAATCGCCTTCGCTGTCAGCACGGACCAGTTTGGCATCCGGCTCCTCAAACATAGGGAACGGCTTCCGCTTTCTGCCCATACTGTCTGGTCCGAAGCGGTCAAACCCTCTCCTCCTGGGCTATAGATACAAGCACATCCCATGTACCACCATCCCTGGGGCAGTACGATACCCCACAGAAGTAAAGAACAGAGGGTTTGCAAGATCAGAGAACAAAGGCAAGAAAGTTTTTTCAAAAAGTTAAGAGACAACACAGTTAATATTTAAAGAAAATACCGCGCTTGGTGAAAAAAGCCAGATGCGAAAGGCTACATGGGCAATTCCGCTGATGTGAAACAGGAACAGCAAAGCCAGAGGCAAAAAGTAGAGGAGCGGCTCAAGGGGACATGCGGCGGGAACGGGGAAAGACAGCCGCTAGGTTTCTTTCTGGGTTAATGAACATGTTCTAATGCTGGATTGTGGGGATGATGGCACAATTCCCTCAATCTGCTACAAGTGGAACCCTAACTTAAAAGGGAGCACATCTCGCAGAGCATAAATTTTACCTCCACAGAGCGAGCTGTTGAGAGGAAAAGCCACGGCGGCCCAGTGGGGACCTACCCGATCTCGCATCCGAGTCTGTGCCCGGCCACATCCGTAAGGCATGGGGCTGTCGTATCCGCCTGCCCCCTGCATTCCCATCATGCCGTAGTCAGGAGCCGTGGACTGGGAGAACAGGGAAGGGGGCGGCCTGCTTGGGGAGGGGCCTCCCAAACCCCGTCCACCCATGTAGTTTAGCTCATTCCACGAAGTGGGCAGGGGCTCGGTGGAGGCTGAGGGTGGCATGAAGGGGTCGTTGCGCATGAAGGTGCCAGAACTGCTCCGGTCTTGGAAGCGGCCTGGGCCTGGGCCTGGACCTGGACCTGGGCCTGGCCCAGGCCCCGGGCCCTGGCTCTGGCCCCGGCTTCGCATGAAGCCATCAAGGGAGCCTCGCTCCCGGGCTGGGTCCCGGCAGTCATTGTACTGCCCACTAAAGCTGCCGTTGCGGTCGGTCCCCAGGTCAAAGTCATAGTCATAGTTGTAGCTGGGGCGGTAGGGATTATGTTCGGGCAAACAAGGCCTGGAATCGTAGGACTCGTATGGCTGGAAGCGGAAGGAGCTACAAAGAAAGGAGAATCTATCAGGCACGGCCGGGGACCCTCACAGGGCCGCCCAGACTGTCTGCCCCAACCCTCTTCTGAAACAAGCTGAACACCGCCCACAAAGCTGACCTCCCCACCACCCCTCCAGGGCCTTCCTGGATGCTACTCCCCAGTGCTTGGAAGGCAAAGCAGACCAACACCCTTCAGACATCACTGAACGCAAGGGCATAGAGCCTTTGGCCACGAGAACTGAGATGAGCAAGACACAGAAACAAGACATCTCAGTGCACAGCCCAAGACTCCACTCAGGCAACCAGCGACTCAGGGAGCTGCAATGGTCTGCCCCCCCACCCCAAATGGCCCAGCTCGTCCCGCTACGCTCAGGAGAGGCAAGGAGGCGCAGCAGACACCCAACCCCGTCTGTGCATCTGTGCTGGCAGGGGTCCCCAGGTAAGGGTTCAGATCCATAATCACCTCTCCCGGTCCTGCATGCCCTCCCCACCGCTGCCGCTCCCGCCCCTGCCTCCTTCCTTGGACATCATGTCCAAGCGCTGGTTGATCTTGGCAATGAGAGAGTCAGAATTGTCGTTGCAGGGTTCTGGGCCGTAAGAGGCCATGTGCATGGGGGGGCCCCCGGCTGCCAGGCCACCGTCACCGGCTTTGGTGGCCTCCCATGAGGCTGGGCCATAGCTGTAGGTCGCTCCTGTGGTGACATTGGTGTTCTGGGCACCATAGTAATTGTAGTTGTCATAACCTGTCAGAAGGGAGAGGAGGGAGGTCAGATCTCAGCAGCCACAGGCGCACAGCACCCACTAGCCTCTGAAAAGGACCAAGTTCCCAGCACCCAGTGCTGCTGGCATACACGCCATGCATGTGACCGGCCAAAAGGCAACAGGAGAAGGCCAGAGGAACAGGAGGCCTCGGCTCTGCACAGTGATTTTCCTGGGTCAGATCCTACAGGTTATCTCCCCGCCCCAAACCAGAGGCGGCTGAGAGCCCGGGAAAGGCAGTGTGGGCTGCTGACAGACCGGCCAGAGAGCTGATGCACTCCCTGACACATCCACGACCCTTTCGGAACAAGTTTTTATGAGGCTGGTGCAGCCCAGACTCCCCTCAGCACCCTGAGCTCAAACAGCAGCAAGGACTGGCCTCATACTCACGCAGAGAGCCAAGAAACCCACACACACCCCCGGCGGCCTGGCCTGGCCTGTCAGGCAGGGCGGGGGTGGGTGGAAAGAGCCCAGAGCACACCCGCGAACCCCCAGAAGGGCTTACCTTGCCAGCCGGCTACACCGCTTCCATATGTACCTGGGGGAAACAAAAACAAGTAAGGGCTTCATAGGCAGAAAACAAGTGCCTGGAACTGCCGCAGAGGGACAGGTGCCACCTTGCTCTGGAGAAGCCGGGGCCACCACGGCCACAGTGGTGCTTGGGGAGCACCCTCAGATGCCTCTTGCCGTTTTCCTTTCCCGCAGAACAGGGCCCCAACACCCCCAGGGTTCCCTCCCAGGTGAGCCTGGCTTCCTCCACTGGGGCAGGCAAAGGAAGCTGCACCCTCCTGGGAGGCCAGCTGGCTATGGAAGGCCAGCTGGGAGGCCAGCCTGGCTGAGGCCCCGCGCAGAGCCTTATAAAGGGTCTGCTCTCACCAGAAACCAGAGCCCAGGCACTGCCAACCACACTAAGGAGGCAGCGGTGGAAACTCACGTCCCTGCTCAACTGAGCCGAGGACACTCTATGCCACAAGTGAGCGAGTGGGGAGGCAGCCTCCGGTGAAAGGGCAATGGGCTGAGCAGTAGCCCCGCTCCATGTGCTAGGGCAGCTCCCAGGCTCATCAAAGAAAGGAAGCCGCCGTAAAACAGTGGCTGGCAGGAGGCAAACAAAAAATCCTGCCATCAGAGAGCACGTTCCAGTCTTCCAAACAAGATAAAGCTCACCATCTGGACTCTAGGGCAGAGATCAGCAAAAGCCCCAGGCCACATCCAGCTCACTGAGCTTGTTTTTGTACAGGCCTCAAGCTAAGAATGGGTTCTACATTTCTAAATGGAGGGAAAAACACCCAAAAGGACACCCCATGATGTATGTACACTATGCATGGAATTCTATGCACCCCCTAAATTCCTTAAATCTGAAAATACCCTGAGAAGTTTATTACAGCAAAAACTGTACTCTCAAATATTTACCTGCAGTACTAAAAAAACCCAAACAAACAAAACAAAAAGTCAACTTTTGCTAGGATACATGTAAATGAGGGACAGTCAGACTTCATTCAGTAGGCATAGACAAATACTAGCACATTATCACCCACTTTATATTACCTAGGTTGAGTGTGTACTAGCTAAAGACATCTACTATCCGACCCAGCAGAAAAAAAGCCTGCTGACCCTTGGCTTGGCACTGCCAAGCTAGGGCCCTGGGTGGGGGAAGTCAATGCCTCACTCATGCGGTACGTCCCACTTACCCTGGGTGTTGGCGGGTCCAGCACTCCAGGCCCCATACCCTGCAAGAAGACAACGCTGTTAAGATTCTGTTCATCCTAACACTGCTAAGACTAGAAACCAGGCCAGGACTACAGATTATCAACCAAAGTTAAGGCTAACAATGTCACCCATGTACTCTTGTGACCGTTAGATCATTATTACCTAAGCAACTATACTTGCAATTTTATTGGTTGGTCACAATTTTGACCCATGTTGTACCTGCCTCATGATTTTGCTCTGTAAAACTTCCTTTGAGAGATGGGCTCCTTGGCTACCCATTTGGGACCCCTCCTGTTTCTCTGGAGCTCTTCCTATTCCCCATTTGTTTTCTTTAATAAATTTTCCTACCCTAAACACCCCCCCCCAAAAAAAAAGAGATTCTGAGTATTGGGCCAGGGATACAGCTCAGGAGCACAGTGCCTGCATGGCAAGTGCAAAGTCCTGAGTACAAAAAAAAAAAAAGAAAGAAAGAAAGAAAAAAGAAAAGAAAACTCTGTTCATCACACTGAAGAATGGGGCTTTGCAGCACTGCAAGATTAAAGGGATAGAGTCAGGTACAGTAGCGCGCAACTTCTATTCCGGCACTCAGGAGGCTGAGGTAGGAGGAGCGTTGTGAGTTCGAGGCCGCCTTGGGCTACACAACATGAGTGCAAGGCTGGCCTGAGCTACATAGTGCGACCCTGTCTCAAAAAACCAGGGCTGGGAGTTTGGCTCAGTGGCTTAAGTGCCTGCTTAGCAGGCACAAGGCTGTGAGTTCGATCCCCAGAAAAAAAAAAAAACAAGAGAGAGATTAAAGGGATCACCTCACAGGCGTTTAGTGCCCACCTTACAAGAAGGTAGTGTAACCCAGCACAGCCTTCTCTAAAACTCACCCCCACTGACTGCATCATCTTACTCCACCTGGCTGGGCAAAAAGCAGAAGAGGGCAGGGAACTGGGCTTGGAATTTAGTCCTGGCCATTGTCTGCTGAGGAACCTTGGTACAGAACCTCCCCACTCCAAGCGTCAATCTACAATCTAAGGATGACACAGGTAAGTCAGAGTCCCCCAAACTTTCTAGCCCACACAGCTGGAAAACCAGTTCAGACTGCTGCCAGGGATACCCCATAGCTGGGAATGTAACTTGGGGACTTGATGACATAAACCATGACCCTTTGGGTTTGACTTCCATGTGACTTTTAAACTCCCTCCAACGACTGCCTGGGCCTTCAAGTTCCAGGGCCTCAGACAGGCCCTAAGGCACCAGACTGCCCTCCCATGCCTCCACACAGGTGGGTGTAAGTCACATTTTTAAATTTCTGTGTCCCTAGAGCCCAGCATACAGCTAGGCACAGGTAGCTGGCTGACCACACTGTCAAATGATTCCACTTTGATGAGACCAGGATGCATTCTCATCTCCCTCACCAGAACCCCCATCACTAAGCGAATGACGACCACTGGATGTCTACATGACAGCCACCCAGCAAATGCTGCGGTCCCTGACTCCTACTCAGAGACAAGAAAGTCTCCCAAGTTAGGGACTTGACCCGTGGTCCTGCTGGGACTGACATCTGCCCTCTGATCACCTCTACAGTATGACAAAACAAGTAAAAAGCAGATTCTAACAAGTGACCAACCTTGGGGCTTCCTTGTGAGATACTGATCTATTCACTTAACCTCAAAACAGTTCTGGAGATACAAACAGGGAGGCAGCAGTATCCTAACCTAAGGGTTTCAGGAGAGAGGAAAGAGGGGACTACAAATCTCTAAGGGTACAACACAAGGTTTCTGGCCAAAACAAAAATCGGGTAGGAAAAACAAAGCAAAACCAAACCTGTAGGAAAACAAAGAATGGAAGATCTAGCCAGACTCTGAAAAGCCTAGGAGAGCCAGGCTGTGTGGACCCCCGGTCTCTGCAGACACCCAACCACAAGCTCCAGGTAATTCTTAGTGGGATTCTGCCACGTCTCAAGATTCAGGCTTTAGGGACCAGGGATACAGCTCAGCCACACAGCGCCTGCCTTGCAAAGTGGAGGTCCTCAGTTCAATTCCCGATTCCCCTCCTCCACCAAAAAAAAAAAAAAAAAAAAGATTCAGGCTTCCTTGGGCATGATCGGGGAGTACCAGTAAGGCCAGCACCCCAGGAGGCTGAGGCAAAATCCCAAGTTTAAAGCCAGGCAGGGAAACTTAACGAAAGGCTGTCTCACAAATTTTAAAAAGGGCTGGAAATGTAGCTCAGTGCGAAGGGTCTGCGATCAATTCCTAGTACCAAGAAACGGGGGTGCGGGGTGCGGGGAGGATCCAGCCTTCTCCAGGGGCTGCACCACGATCAGACTATCTGACCTCGGTGTAGGCTAATTATTCCCCACCCTGTAGGTTAATTATTCCGCGAATCTGGCTCTCAGCACAGTGCAAGGCCTCCAAGGAGGCTGCGAATCCAGAGACAGGAAGTAGGTAGGCCCTACTGCAAGGAGGCCGTGGAGGCCAAGTGGGAAAAAGGGCACGTTGCCTCCCACAGCGCCCCTTGGCTCCTCCAGGCCACCGTACGGGGCAACCTGAAAAAGAAAAGCCAGTCTGCCTAAACCCGAAAACATCTGGTTTCCGACTTCGCACGAGAAAACACTTCCTATCCGGTCCTGCCTCGTTTCCACCGACCCAGGCCGGCACGCGCCCGGCACACAGCAGGCGCCCGGCGGAGCTGACGGACGGCTTCCGGGCCGGGCGCCCCGGACCTGTGCTCCCGCCGCCAGCCCTGCCGGGGCCCCGGGCCGAGCCAGCGCCCAGGATGGGGGAGCGGAGCCCCCGGCACCCCAAGTTCGGCCGCGGCGCCCACAGCGCGCGAAGGCTCCGCCCCCCCGGTGCCGCCATTTTGTGGCGTCCTCTGAAGAGGAAGGCGGGACAGCAAACACCGAGGGCGCCGGCGCGGGGCCCAGCCGCGCTCCGCTGGCGTTTCGGGACTGCTATGGCCTGCACCGCCCGAGCGCCCCCCGAACCCCACCGCAGCGCTCGGCCCCGCCCGCCCCTGCTGGCCAATCCGCTCGCGGCGCCCGCGGAGCGACTGCGCCGAGCCCCAATGGGGTGCGCGCGCGCGCGCTGCGGGTGCCTCTCCACAGGGCCGCTCTGCAGTCACCGCGCTCGGGCCAAGGGCCCAGGAATGCAGGCGCCGCTCGGCGGCGGCTTCCTTTCCCCGAAGGCGCCTTCCCCCATCGCGCTAAGGAGCCCACACTAACCTCCATAGCCCTGGTCCATGTCTCCGACGAAGCCCGCCAGCCAACCCTTTTTCTAGCCTTCCACAGGACAGTCGCGTTTAACGTACCTTCCGCCGTTCGCTACTGGAAGACCAGACGCGCGCGTCACTTCTCCCGCACGATCCCATTGGCCGGCCTTGGCGGAAGCCCCGCCCCTCCGCCCGAGATACTTTCTGGGTCGCTCAGGACCCGCGCCCGCAGCATCTCGGGAGTTGTGGTCCAGTCCGGTCATCAGGGTCGAGCACGCGCAGGCGCGTCCGAACACCCTACCCCCATGCGCAGGCGCATCACTCCCTCCGCGCTGCCCAAGGACACACCGACGCGGGGATGGGGTAAAACTTTTATTAGGCTCAATTTCCAGCCTCGGGCCTCCGGCCAGATCACGGGACGCCCCCGCCGCCTTCCTCGTCATCCTCCACGTCAAGGCCCGGGATGCCGCGGATCTGCCGCTGCAGCGCCCCGCCCAGCAAGGGCATGGCGCCCTCCTCCTCCTCCTCGGGGGGCGGCGGCGGAGGCGGGGACGCCGGCTCGGGCGCCGGCTCCGGGGGTACAGGGGGCGGTGCGGGGACGCCCTCGGCCCCCAGCGCCTCGCCGGGCGCGGCCTCGTCCAGAGCGCCGCCCTCCACCTCCTCCTGCTCCTTGTCCTCCTCGGGGCTGTCGGTGAAGGGGTTCTCGCCCTGCGAGGGGGAAGGTGGCACTGAAGGGCGGGCCGGCCGGGGGGCGGGGCGGGGCGGGGCAGGGCAGGCCCGCGGGCGCGCGCGCCGCCCCTCACCTTCAGGTAGCGCTCCAGCTTCTTGCTGATGAGCTTGTTGTTGAGGATGCTGCGGGCCACCATGAGCGAGGACTTCTTGGACTGCTCCATCATGAGCTGCGGGCAGGGCAGGCAGGGCTGGAGAAGCCGCTCGCGGAGCCGGGGCCAGCGCACCGGCCCCGACCCCCCCAGCTCACCCTCGGGAGCTCTGCCGCCACATCCAGCCAGGCTGAGGCGGGCAGTGAGGCCGCTCCCTCCGTAAGTACGAAACACGACCTGGTCTGCTCTTGGCTCAAATGCTCCATGCTTTCATATAGACAGAGGTGGCTGACTCACTGAAGAGGTGGCTGTGTATGGCTCCATATAGTTAAGGAAACTAGGAAGCCGGGCTTGGAGGCACAGGCTTGTAGTCCAAGCACTCAGGGAGGCTGAGGCAGGAGGGTTGAAAGCTGGATGGAACCCAACCTTAGCCATTTAGAGATCATGCCTCAAAAAAGGGCTGCGTATGTGGTTTAATATGAAGATCCTGGATTCAGTCCAGGAAAAAAGGAGAATTTTAGTAAGTCAAATGTGTAACTCGTAAGGAATCAACTGCCCTAACATTTAAGTAGCATTTTAGGGTTAAGAAAGAAAGTATTTTAAGCCGGGCGTGGTGGTGTATGCCTTTAATGCCAGCACTTGAGAGGCTGAAGCAGGAGGATCATTGTGAGTTGAGACCAGCCTGGCCTACAAAGTGAGTTCAAGGCCAGCCTGAACTGTATAGTGAGACCTTGTCTCAAAAAATAGGGCCGGGGATTTAGCTCAGTGGCCTAGCGCCTGCCTGGCAGGTGTGAGGTTGTGAGTTCAATCCCCCGTACAAAAGAAAAAAATATATATATTTTAAAAAACAGGAATACCATCAAACAGTACATTTAAGTGACACACATCCTTTTAACCTAGGATACAGGGAACAAAGAAATACTTGCGGCAGTGGGAAGACTGTAAAGACACTTCTCTGCTGCTGGGACGGTAACTCTTTACATGGTTTTTGGAAGGCAGTTTTGGTAATTTGCATCAGTAACTCCTATCCCTGAATTTAAGGACTGGAAATACACATGCACACTGGTTGTAGGGCTGAAAAACTGGAAAGCACCTAAATGTTTTTCAATGCAGAAATGAAGAAATAAATCATACATTTGAAAGAACATCACGCAGGCCCTAGAATCATCTCTCCACTGGCACGGTAAGAAGAATGTAGCACAGCAAGTGTGGTGATGCCACCTACAGCCCCAGCGCTCTTTAGGACTGAGGCAGTGACTGCACCTTCACTCCCCAACTGGGCAATTTAGCGACTGAGCGAGACTGTCTTAAAATAAAATCTTTTTGAAAAAGGGTAAGAGCTGAGAGGGTAGTGGTGTACACCTGTATTTCAGCAGGAGCACCGCTGTGAGCTGGAGCCTGATGTAGGTTCAAGGCCAGCCTGAACTACACAGCAAGACCCTGTCTCAAAAAAATCAGAACAACAAGAAGAAACAAAACAGCCGGGGGATGGGGGGGGCGCACACCTGTAATCCCAGCAACAGGCAGGAGGATCATTGCAAGTTCGAGACCAGCCTGGGCTACGAAGTGAGTTAAAGGCCAGCCTGAACTACATACTGAAACCCTGTCTCAAAAAGTCCAAAAACAAAAACAAAACAAGCCTCTGAATTCCATCCCCAGCACTGAGGGGTAACGATGGCGTGTGTGGAACTGTCTGTATACTGTGCCCCAGTTGTCCTGTCCGGAAGGACTTATACCAGGATGTTATGTTTCCTCAGTGAGGGGAATCCTAGCCAGTCTCACTTTCCTCATAACAGAGCTATAAGCAGAAAAAGCACTAAGATGCTATGTTTGCTGTGAGAGAACAACCAACTCCAGGAACCCTATAGAGCCCCAGACAACCACAGAAAGCCTCTCATTTCTAGGTCCCATCCCACATTCACCTGCTTCCTCTACTACTCTGGGGACATATTACCAAGCCTCATGCATGCCCATGATAAGTTACAGGCTTACCATCAGGAGGGACCCCAGACCCACCCCACACACCGCCTCCAGGTGCCCAGGTGCATATATTACAAGCTCTCCCAACGAGACACACTGAGGTTGCTTCCAGATTTTCATCCCAGTAACCACCAGAATAAAAGTCAATACTTCCAAGCTAGTGCTGTAATTTCTAACCAAGCAGCCGCTCCGAAGTGACAGTCTGATTACACTGGGGAAAAAAAAATGCAATTCATGCTTCCTCTAACTATGTTCCTGGGTTGTGAGCCCAGGAGTTGGAGGCCAGCCTGGGCAACATGGCGAGGCCAGGTCCCAGAATGGGAGCCAGGCGTGACCCCGACATGCTGGAGGCCGAGGAAGGGGGATCACTGTTGAGTTCAAAGCTGACTTGGGTTAGGCAGTGAGCTCAAGGCCAGCCTGAGCTACAAAGCGAGACCCTGTCTCAAAGAAACAAAACAAAAATCAGCGTTGGACGTCATCACTGTGGCGTATTTTTGCTTCTGCATGAAAACAAAACAACGTGAGCTGTGGCCTGGATACCTCCGTGCCCCACCAGCAGCCGCCTAGGAAGGGCGCGGGTCTGCACACCTGCGCACCATCTGCCCGCCCAGGGTTCCGCTGAGGTCAGCGCCTCTTGGGCTGCTGGATTTCCTGGCCTACTCAGGAAGGCTTTCACGCTCAAGGTCAACAAATCATATATGTTTTTCCCTTGTTTTACATTTACGTTTTCTGGGCCTTAATATGTGGTATGTGGTGAAGTAGGTATCTTTCTTGTCCAGAAATTTATAAAACAAGCTATTATTTCCCACTGAATTAAAATACAGATCCACGCTGTTATTTATAAATCTGAAATCCTCAATGCTCTAGAAAATAAGATTCCTTAAGAAAAAAAAAAAAAAGGTTCCTCCCCAAAAAACTCATTTGGTGGCAGAATATAAGCCAACACTGCATGTTTATACCGTCTTTATTTATCCTACTTGCACAAGTCACATGAATTACAGATTACTCAGATACAAGGCACTTTTCCCAGATCCTACTGGAGGTTAGCGATCTAGTGTAGTCCTTCTGAAACACCCAAATTAATTCAAAATCAGCCCTAAGGGCATAGAGAAGTGGCCTGTACTAACAACTACTACGTTGTGAAACATACTAGGGTCTCTTCTAAGAGTCTATTTTGGTTGTACTGCTTTACAACTATGTTAAAACATCGATTTTCTGTTGTTTTACATTGCACTGGCTTTGTAATGACTTCTATCTGAGGTGCCTGAGATCCAACCGAGGCCCTCCAGCATGCTAGGTGAGAGCGGTACCACTGAGCTGTCCCCTCAGCCTGTAACCAAGTTTCTCGTAACTCATGACTGCATTTTGTGTCATCTTGCTGACTACTGTTAGACTTGCAACATTTTGTCAGGCATAGAACTATCGATGCTGCAAGTAGGTACGTAGGTGTAGAAGATGTAAAACCTAGATCAAGCACGGTGGGACATGCCCACAATCCCAGCACTCTGGGACGCAGAGGCAGGAGAACTGTAAATTTAAGCCCCGCTTGGGTAATTTAGCAACTTACAGAGTCTGTCCCTTTAAAAAAACAAAAAGCTAATCTCATAGAAACAGAGTAGAGTAGTGGTGACCAATGGTTAAGAAAAGCAGAACAGATGGGGGCGGGGTACAGAGGAGTAACTTCTACTGTTCTGCACCACAGGAAGGTAACTACTGTTGACAGTTGTGCATGGTACAATAGTAGAGAGGATTTGGAAAGTTCACAACACAAAGAAATATTTGAGGTGGTAGCCAGGCGTGGTGGCGCACGCCTTTAATCCCAGCACTTGGGAGGCTGAGGTAGGAGGAGTGTTATGAGTTCAAGGCCGGCTTGGGCTACAACGCGAGCGCAAGAGTGGCCTGAGCTACATAATGCGACCCTGCCTCAAAAAACTAGGGCTGGGAGGTTGGCTCAGTGGCTTAAGCGCCTGCCCTGGCAGGTGCAAGGTTGTGAGTTCAATTCCTGGTGCCGCAAAAAAAAAAAAAAAAAAAAAAAGAAATATTTGAGGTGACAAATAGATCTGATCATTACACACAGTATGTAAGTAATAATATCACACTGTACCCCATAATTATGTACAATTATGTGTCAATTAAAAACAAAAATGTAGCCGGGCATGGTGGCGCACACCTGTAATTCCAGCACTCGGGAGGCTAAGGCGGGAGGAGCATTGTGAGTTCGAGGCCAGCTTGGGCTACAACGTGAGTGCAAGGCCGGCCTGAGCTACACAGTGCGACCCTGCCTCAAAAAACCAGGGCCAGGAGTTTGGCTCAGTGATTTAAGCGCCTGCCTGGCAGGTGCGAGGTTGTGAGTTTGATCCCCGGTGCCGCAAAAAAAAAAAAAAAAAAAGAAAAAAAAAATGCACAAAGGGGCTGGGGTTTGCAGCTTGGTAGTGCAGTATACACTTAGTATGCGCTGGACTCAAAGTTCAAGTCCCAGCGCCAGAATAAACAAAGTTCGCACACACACATTACTTTATCAAGTAAGAAGATGTAAAACTTCCATTTCATTCATTCCTCTTTTCTGACCTCGACTCTGATTTGTACCATAAACACCAATTTGGAGAAAATGGGTTTTTGCTTTGCTTTGCTGTTAGATATTACTCCTCTCTAAGAACACAACACGCTCCCCCTGCATTGGGATCTCACATCCTTAGAGTATCTGTGGTCCTTTGCTTTCACTCATTCATTTAGCATTGCTAGGGATATAAACCAGTGGGCCCTTAGATACACTTTCACTCCCTTTTTTTGAAGTGTTGTATCTTTTCTTTTAAGTCACTGAGCCAAACTCCCGGCCCTGGTTTTTTGAGACAGGGTCGCACTGTGTAGCTCAGGCCAGCCTTGTGCTCGCGCTGTAGCCCAAGTTGGCCTGAACTCACAACGCTCCTCCTACCTCAGCCTCCGAGTGCTGGGATTAAAGGAGTGTGCCACCACGCCCAGTTGTTGTATCTTTTTAAACTGCCCAGGTTGAGTTCCAACTTGCAATCCTCTTGCCTCAGCTTCCCCAATAGCTGGGAATACAGCCATGTATTACTATCCCTAGCTCATAGTTTTTTTCCATAGCTTTCTTAGGTCTGTATTCCTAAATATTTCGTACATCATATGGCCATTGTGAGAATTTTTCCCTCATTTATGTTTCTATGTGGTTATTACTAGTGTAGAGATAAATACAACCTTTTGCATGTTATCTTAGATTTCACCCCCTTACCAAATTCTATTAATTGTAAAAATAATTTGCTGGTGGCTGGGGATGTAGCTCAGGGGTATAGCGCCTGCCTGGTATGCACAAGGTCCTGAGTTTGATTCCCGGTACAAAAAAATTTTAAAAATTCCTGGAAAACGTGAGACCCTGTCTCAAAACAACAACAACAAAAATTTTTTTCTGGAATCATTTGGCTTCCTTAGAATTTATCCCATTATTTGTTCAGTGTTTTCCTTTTTATAACAAAAATGTTGCTAGTTTTCTTTTATTAAACTACCCTTGCATTGCACAGACAAAGCCCAAAGTACTATACATATCTGCATCACTACCAAATTGATAATAAGTAACATTTTCTCTTACTACTTCATGCAGTTAATAATTAACATTTTCCCTTACTACTTCCATGTAGTTAATAAACTTATCTACATTTTAATCTTGGTATTATTTTTATCTGATTTTTAGAATCAAGGTTAAAAATGCCTCTTAAGAATTAACTAGAAGCCAGGTGTGGTGGCCTGTGATCCTAGCACTTGGGAGGCTTAGGCAGGAGGACCCTTGGGAGTTCAAAGCCAGTCTGTGCAACACAGTCAGACCCTGTCTCAGAAGAAAAGAAGAAGAAAGAAAGAATTAACCAGAGAGGACAAACTCCTGGCATGGCAGTCTGAGGAGTTCTGTGGACCCAACTCTATCGCAATTGATAAAAACGACCAAAAAATGTTAACTAAAAAACAGTAAAAAGAAACAAGCTGTATTATGTACATGTACCCACTCCCCAAGATGACTGTAAACTGCATGTACTATAAACATGTATCAATAAAATTAAATTTTTTTTTACATCTTCAAAGAAAAAAAGCAAAGAGGAAAAGGCACTGAAAGCTGTCAGTGACCTGTTGGAAACAGGACCGGCTGTCCAGTGGGATGCACACGCCACTCCAGACAGCGCAGCCAGAGGGCGGCCGCTCCTCCCAGGAGGCGGATGATGCCATCCTGCCCCCCGCCCCCCACTGCTGCTGAGGCTAATCCCGCAAGCCTGGCAGGGGCGAGCGCGCTCTCCCCCTCAGCCCCTGTGGTGCAGTGGAGGCTTTACTGGGGGGCTCGGCCTGCTGGATACCCATGCCCAGAACCCTGGCTCATTCATGAGGTGCAGGTCCCATGCCAAGAGAGGCCCGCCGGGACCAGGCGGCTGCGGATGGCTCATCCCCCATCACCCCCCAAAGCAGGAAGTGATTTGGAGAGGAACATTCCCGGGCCTTCATCTCCACGGCCCTGCCTTGGAGATGCTGCAGGGGAGGGAAGCTCAGCCTGACACAGTGAGCCCCGTGTCTCTTCCCAAAGGAGCTGACTTCATTCCCTAGAACGCAGGAGTCTGGGTCTAAGGACGCTCACAAAACAGCTGGGCACGGTGGCACACACCTGTGACCTCAGCACTTGGGAGGCCGAGGGAGGAGGACCGCCAAGTCTGAGTCCAGCCCGAGCAATTTAGCAAGATGCTATTGCAAAATAAAAAGGGCTGGGGAGGCAGCTCGTGAAAAGGCCCTGGGTTCAACCCCCAGTGCCACCAACAAAACCAGACAGGGACAGCGACAAGGACAACAACAGACGGTACAGAGCAGAGGAGCGGCAAGGAGACTGAAGATCAGATGGTGACGCAGGTTAAACCGCAGTACCACTGGTAGCAAAGAAGAGCCTTTCCAGGTTTGGAATAAATTTCCAACAGTAATCTCAACCACTAGTCCTGTAAAGGAACCTGAATTTAAGTAGATTAAATTAGGAAGCAATTTATGCCCCAGAGCATTACTGAGAATAGAGCCGTCAGCCAGAAAGTCAGACAGCACCCTGCTACCCCACACCCTGGACAGCGCCCAGCCTCTCACCTCCATTCCCAGAGCCCAGGCTTCCCCCTCCAGGGCACAGCGAGCTTCTCTCCCACCTCGGGCAAGGAAAGGCCTCACGACACGGACCTGGCTGAGAGACCTCGAGGAAGAACCTGCCGGTCTCTAAACAAGCGCCCAGGAACAAGATGCTGGGCGTGTGTGTGTGTGTGTGTGTGTGTGACCACAGGGCTTCCAACAAAAACTTAGGAGGTGTTCGGAGACGACTCTGAGCCCCACACAGGAAAACCAGCCAGGCACACAGCGTGACGGCAGCCCCACATGCTGCTCAGTGCAGAGCACGCGGACCACCGTGTCACGCTGCCTGCTCCAAGGTGGGGGAAAAGACATCAGTAAGGCTTGGAATTAAAAATATGTTTAAAGAATTCAGTACAAGAAAAAGTAAAAAGTATGATGACACCTTCTCTTCAATAGACATTAACAAAGGATCCAAATTATAACAAAAATAAAATGAAACTCTTGGCGCTGACGAGTACAGTAACTGAAACAAAAATGTCACAGGAAAGGCTCAGCAGCAGATCCAATCCTGCTGCTAAACGGGGAAGACGCGCAGAGAGAAGGAGCAAGGGGAGGCGGAC